>JAPDSC010141619.1:997430-1018950 GCA_026290005.1 Latrodectus geometricus
TCTGCCCCTCTCGACACACAAAAGGCAGACACATTGCCTGATGTACAGCAATGGATGATCGCATTCGTTCTGAGCAGATCCTTAGGTTCTTGTGTTCTCTTTTTGTGTGACTTGATTGATTAAAAAAAAACTGTATTCAATTCAAATTATGTCTGGATTTATGCAAGTCATTCGGTGATACTGGATTACTTTTAATGATTACCGAAAAATTACACTTCTGGAGAAGTTTTCCAGCTGTCACGCACAGTGTTTTTGCTATATATATTGACCTTTATTAAGCTGATGCCTCGTTGGCAGCCCAACAGCTAGCTCTCTCGCCAACGCTTGCTTCATGGGCTTCAATCAGGACTTGGATGTGTGAAGGAGTTTGGAATTTACTTTAAAGTGTATTTTATGTGCAAAATGCGATGATGGAAAAAAATTTCTTTATTTTAAAATAAATAATACAATGTTTAAAAAGTAAAATTTTGTTAAAAACACCCATCTATGCAATTATAATGAATTATTTTTCATGTTATGCTAAAAATTTCATTTCACATGCTTAAACTTACCAGTGTGTACTTGTTTTTTTTCTCCAAGTCTCCATACTTACGGAGTTTGTGACTATGAGGAGATATTTTTTGCGGTATTCAGTAAAGCCTATACACATGAAGTTTTATACATGTATTTATACTGGAAGAGGATTTGATGTGTGCTTTAAATGCCACAGTAGTTTCATAGTTGAATTTGGCCTTTAGAGAAACATATACCTGTGGTAGGATTCATTTTATATTGAATGGACATTTTTATATGAATAGAATATTCTTTGTGTTAAAATTACTTGTTTAATTTCATAACAGTCCAAATTTCTAAGTTCCATCCAATGTCCCAATCCCAAGGGAAAAATTTTTTTACTTGATATATTCAAAATGTAAATAATTTCTCCGCCCAATTCATAATTACTTAATTATATATTCAATATTCACCAAGTGAGGCTGAACTATTGTTTCATTATTATCTAATATTTCGCGGAATACTTATTGCATGAAATAATAGATTGAGAAGAATGAATTAATGATTGCTTTTGTAATTGTATTCGCTTCCATAAGTAAAGCTTGACTATCAAAAATGTGTCTCTTGCTAGAGGGAGCTTTAAAATGTGAAAAATAGACACCATAAAATATTGGTCGCAAAAGTCAGTGATGTTAAATAAAACAAAACAAAACCTTTTCTCAAAAAGTTTATAATATCTGAAATAGTCTTAGAAATACTAAATGAATTGCAGTATAGACAGCATGTAAATATGGAGTAAATTGCTTTAATTTCTTAATCGAGCGAATTTCTAATACCATATATGGGAACGTATGAAAGAAAAAGAAAATTTAAACATAAAAAAATTACATTTAGAGAATAAAATCACGTTATGTAATTATGGGCACGATATTTATTATGCTGTGGCATCAGCATGCCCTGGAACGTTAAACGGGGTTCAACCAGTTAGAGGGGAGTTTTTGTAATTCAGAAGTAGAATTGACTTACCATCCCTAGAGGTATCATTTTACTTGGAGGTCATTGCGACTACGGCTGCTTTTTTTTTTCTTTACCTTTAGTGAATACGATGGATCTTCGGTTAAGCCGGGATTCTAACTCATTACCTTCCGCTAACAAACCAGGCCACCTTGGACACCATTAGTTCAACTCATGCATGTTACTTCAATTCTATTATTGGACCCTGTATACGTATTAGTGTATGTTTTTTTCTAAATTTTCCCACTTTTAGAGTATTTACCTATGAGTAGCATTCCGTTTAGAGATTATCGTCTTTATGTGTATATCAGTAAATCCAACATACCAATTTTTTTGTACGATTCTGTTTCAAAAGATTGAAGTGTGAAAAATATCCTAGAAGTCAAATCTTGTATAGTTGGCTTCCTCTTAATAAAAAAAAATTTCTTTTTCACTAATATAAGAAATAATTAAGATAATCTTATATTTCATATTAAATAGACTCAATAATTTTTTTTATAAATGCAGGGTTCTCTAAAATGTTTTTACAAATTTAGAGATGGCAGCACCCATCCAGGCAAAATGACATAGGAACATCGCATTTCCCTCTTAGAGACAGAAAAGAATATTAGAATTCCAACCTGAAATAACAAGGGTTTGGAAAATGAATGAATTATACCAATAGTTGCAAAATGAGATTCATTTTTTAATAAAAATTCCTCCAATTTCTGTGTTGAATACAAAATCATGTATATGGGGGGAAAACTTTGATTTCAAATAAAGAGTATATTTAGATGTTAGTTTGCTATGAATACTAACGTATTTAGTTCTGCATACGATATTCATTCAGGCTCAACTTTGTTAGTTCACATATCTATAAATAGCATTGTGTTAATTTGAGTAAAAAAAACGTTAATCTGCGCTTTAGGTCCCCTACTCTGCCAACTTGGCGAAAAATCCACCAAGCGTGGTAAACCGGACGTTTTTATACCTAATGAGCTCTTTATGGCAACTTCCGGAGGAAATAATTAGCGCTTTTTCGCGCATGCTCATTAATTGGTTTTTTTCTTTTAGCATTTTCATTGGTCGTTAATTAGTTTCAGTTTGAAAAATCGGTCATTTTCATTGGTTGCTAATTTGCTTAAAACCGTTAAAAATCGTATTCCATTATCGCCATGGCAACAGCGTTTTTGAAAACCTTTTTGCCAAGTACGGGACAAACAGGACACTTTCGCCAAGTTGGCAGAGTAGGGGACCTAAAGCGCATTTTCACCCAAAAAAGAAACAATCTTTTAAAAATCACAAAACTTTCATGTATACCAATTTGAAGAAGTAGAGGAAATTTCAGCTGTAGAAATCCCCATTACACAGCTCCAATTCAGTAATGGACAAGCATAGAAGTCCTCAGACAGCTTCTATGCGCTGGAAACTGGTCATCTTCAATGTCGGGCGGCGTTTTTTATACTTGACTTGACGGGAAAATCTATGATTTTCACGAAGGTTTCTGGAAGATTCTAGGCTGTCTCGTTTAAAATATTCCTAGAGTTTCAGTTCGCAAATTTCTAAGTCGAATATCGCGTAAATCGAACTTGTTAAGATACGTCTTCCTCAAAAATATAATTTTTTGTGAAGAAACAAATATGTATATAATAGTCCTAGGACTGCATTTTATGCTTAATACTATTTATTTTAATAAAAATATGATTTTATCTGAGTTAGACACAATTGCTTGTATTTCGTTAATTTTTAAGATTTTCGAAGTCCCGTGTATTAGGCCTGAATAAATGGGGAAAACTAATTTATATTTTAAAGGGAACGCTTAGCCGCCCAACCTGTCTAGTGGTTAGCGTACCTGACTACAGATGGGTCGGGCCTGGGTTCGAATCCTGGCTCGGGCATGGATGTACTTTTTCTTTCTCTCTCTCTTTCTTGTCTTTGTCCTTTCTTTGTGTGTGAAAGGTTGCCTACCCTATAAACGAGTACCTATGGCATGTGTGTACTGAGGAAGTCGGACTCCACACCAAATATGGTTCAGTTGAAAAAGTGGAGCAGCGTACCCTATATTGCCAGCCTGGCTGGCACACTACAACAAAGGAACTCTTAAAATTTTATTTAAAACGTAAATAAACGTTAGACGCAACCATTATTTCGCTATGGCTCAATAAAAGTTATTTCACATGTACATGCGTATGAGTGTATGTTTTTCCAATTATAAAAAGTTTTTTTTTTTTTTGCATCAGTAAAGCCTACACACAAAGTATGTATTTTAATACTTTTGTGCTCTTAAAAAAAGGGGTGTTTTAAATTAAATATTACACAAAAATATTTCACATTTACAAACTTTCAATATTTTAGACCATAAAAATTGTGGTTTTTATATTAACAATTTAGTTAATATATATATATATATTTTTTTTTATTATTTTTTTTATTAGAATTTGAAGGAAATATAAAAACTTTGGTGTATTGTATCCTTAAATACATTAAAATAGATTATTCTCCTAATGCACCATATGGTGTAATTATTATTAAAATACTTTGTGATATGGTTTCTCAGATTCAAACTATTTTAACTGATTTTCCTGACATCAGTTCAAACTAACGAAAGAATTTTGAAGTACAAATATCTCGTTTAGTGAAAAGAGGAACATTCTATTATTATATACAAATATTGTGTTGTTATTTATTTTCCCAAATTATTGTTTTAAATGACTGCTTTTTGTGTAATTTTAATAAATTAAGTGTTAAATTTTTTAGAAAACATTTATTACTAGTATTTAATGCAACTGAGTTTATAATTCTTCTTTTAAAATATATCAGTTTTATTTCAAGAAGTGATTATCATATTCTAATTTGGATACAATACACTTTAAATAGTAAAACTTAAAATATAATATTAATTGACACAGAGAAAATTCCAAGTAATACTATATTTAACTGAAAACCAAATGACTATTTTCTTTATATTTTAAGTGAAGATAAAATTATTTTTTCATGAAATTTTATGTATGTGTGTTTTAGTAAATTCTCCAAACGGCATGAATTAAAGGCAAATAACTAGAATTTAGTTACATAATTTCATATTTAAGTTCTCATTTTTCTCATAACACGGTAAAGAATTTTCATAACTATGCTTATTTTTATTTTTAAATTAGAAACTATTTTCTAATAAAAGAGTTTCACAGATAATAGATGTTTATTTCTTTCCCGGACTATTATTATTGAAAATATGATTTTTTACAATGACATTCATTTGTTCAATTGAAGGATGATAGTACCAAACTGGAGAATTCATTGCAGCTATATTTCAAAACTCAAACAGACCGCCTGAAAAAGAAAGTTGCATTAGAAATGAGGAGCAACTGATATTGAAGTCAATATGCATGAATTTAAAAGCGAAGGTATAGAATGCAAAACAGCTGCTGTATAATTTATCATGCTAATTTCTGAATCTTTTTGGCCACGAAGAAATGTTGCCAAGTTGACGTAATTATGACATAATTCCTGAAAAAAATCTTATGCATATGAATAAACAATTTAAATCTGATAGATAAAAAGCTTATATATATATATATATATATATATATATATATATATATATATATATATATATATATATATATATATATATATATTAAATACAATTTTAAATGAAGAATATTTATTAAAATATGAAAATAGAACAAAATGTTTTTTAAATGTCTTCGCGATGACGTAAATATTAGGCCTCCTAAAATAGAATTTTCTGCATGATACTTATTAATCTCCATCTCTATGACGTAATAAGAGCCAGGTTGCAAGATAAACAAGAAAACCCTTCAAAAAAAATCACCAAACTCAGAAATTGGCATCATGGGTTATACGGAGCTGTGCCCAAAATGAAATAAACTGCAAAGTTTATATAGCTCAGGTCTTGTTAAAAAGTGATTTCAGCATAGTACACTTTTAGTGGAGGTGATCCAAATCGAGTTTTGACAGTGGAGTGCGTAACATCCATAACGCATATACCTTCTTCTAGGAGGATTTCTCAGTGACCCTCTAGCCACAACAAACGGAAGCATCTCTCTTTACTTACAACTGATAATACTTGGAAAACCACGCCATACATTTCGCGACGCATAAAAGCAATGCAGGGAAATTTGTTTCACTTCAATGCACGTTGTAATGAAAATAGTAAAAAGAGAATGTTACCATTATAATATAAGTTCATGAATGATATACATCTTTGTTTTATTTTATTAGTTCCAAAAAGTGTCTTATCCAAATTTTACTCGAGTGATTCAACAAACGAGTCCATGCAATACTTTATTATATTAAACAAAGAAAGGGGTTCAGATTTAGAATTAAAAAAGTATTTCTCTTTTACAATTGCATTCATTAATAGAATGCATATATTTTCCCTGTCTTATCTCTTCTTCTAAATTGAAAAATAATTATGTGTGAAAAAAATTTTCTCTAATAGATAATTTTGCATTTTTTTTTAACTTTGAATTATATATCTAGTTATTAAGATGACGAAATAGTTATATTTGAATTCTTTAATATACAATTTTGTGTGAATAACATTTATTTATAAGGTATTCCATTTGTTAACTCGGACGCCGACAATGATTGAATCAACTCATAAAGTGGATTTGATCATAAGGAAGACATAAATTTCCTGTCTGTTTAACATCCTAAATCATTGTTGCAAATTAGACGAATATCTCGTCCAAGATTTTGACATTTGCTTATTTGAATCGATAATAACGTGGAAATATTTGCACCAAGAGGCAAAAATAATGTCTTCTTCTCTTGAGCTTGTCAGAGATGTGGCACCTCTGCATTGTTACATTTTGTACCATGCTCCGAGCCCAATTTTTTCCTAGTTCCATTGTCTTGGGTCACCTACTTTGTTTATAAAGTCTGATAGGCCTTCAATGGAGTTTAGGTGTAACTCTTTAGGATATGGATTACCTAGAGTAGTGAATCTTGTAAGGGCAAGAGCATCACACTCATATAGGATATGATGAGCTGATTCTACCCCTGCGTGGCATTTCCCACAAATTGGTTCCTTTTAAAAAGCCCCATTGTTTCCTGAAATGATAGTGCCCAGTAATGAAGCCTACAATTGTTTGAGTCTTCAATCTTGGGAGTCTAAGAATTTCAGATGCAATTTTCTCAGATGAGTTGAAAATCATGCTTTTTGCATGTTTCTGTCCAGGAGAGTCACGCCAAACTTTGTTCATCTCCTGTTTTTCCCATTTTTGAATGTCCTTCCTTGTAGTTTTCATGTTGATCCCACAAAAGGGTTCCATTCCTATTGGATTGAAAGAGGATCCCTGTTTTGCAAGTTCATCAGCTCTTTCATTACCTTCTATTCTTATATGCCCTGGCACCCAAATAAGAATAATTTTATTCCCATTTGCCAGTTCCTTAAGGAGATTTTTACATTCCATTACAATTTTTGATTTTACTTGGAATGAGTAAAGAGCCATCAATGAAGCTTGACTGTCACTGAAAATAAGATTACGCTTACCTTGGTAACCCTTCTTTAAATTTATCTGCGGACAGTTGGTAATAGCAAGAACCTCCTCCTGAAAGACAGTGGCATGTTCCCCAAGCCCTTTATAAAGACTGAATCTTGGTGCCACGCCTCAGACCCCCAGTCCTGAGAGGTTGCCTTTTTTTGATCCATCAGTAAACCAGATAAGATCATTGCTTTTTATTTCAATCGTGCTGTTTTTCCATTCTTCCCTGGTAGGAAAAAGTACCTCGAATGGTCTTTCAAACACGTATGTTCTTTCCATGCTGTCTGAAGGCATTTGGAGAGTTGGGTGGTTGATTTTTTTGGTAATAGTAGTATGACCTCCAGAAGAGGGATTATCACACCACTGATTTTGCAATTTCATTCTATATGCAGTTATTCTGGCAGCGCTGCATATGACATATGAAGATATTTAGTTGAGTCAGGTCCAGAATTGCCTCTAGTGCTCTGGTAGGTGCTGTGGACATTGCACCTGTGATACACAAGCAGGCCATTCTTACAAATAATGTCAATGTAATCGTATCACAGTAAAATATTGCGTAACAAAAGATGTTTATTATACCTAAATTAACAGGTTTGATAATATCAGTTTTGAATGAGCCCTACAATAATTTTAGCATCTCCTTAGTAATTATTAATTTCCTTACTAAAATATATTTTGTAAGAAAAATAAGAGGGACGCTGTTTAAATCGTATGATGGCACAATTTATAAAATAAAAATTTAAAAAAACTTTATTTATAAAAGTAAAAATATTTGTTGTAAAAAAATTTTTTTTATTTTTGATGTAAGTTTAAGATTTTTGATTTGAAATTTTAAAACATATCGTTATATTACACAAAATAAATAGTGCTACTAATTCAATATCCCGTTACTTTAAATGTATTTGGAAATATTTCAGTTTAATAGAAAAAAATCATATTAGATATATCCAAGTTCCTATTGTCATCATTTATATAGAGCTGGAATAATAAACAGCAGAAAGATAATGAATTTGTTAGCCTGAAAAACATTCTTTGAATAGAGTTCTTGTTAAGCAGAAATTTTACTTTTGATCAAATGATTTTTTACAAATCGAATTTCTTGCAAAATTTTGGAAATAAATTGCAATGTCTAATAAAGAATATATTCAATTTTTTAACGAAAGTAAAAATACAAAAAATATTAATTTTTTGATCTCGAGCATATACCAGTAAAAATGGTGCACTTACCGGCTATTTTTATACAACGCTAGTAGGAGCAATATTATAACGAATGCACATAACACCGATATAACACCGGTAGCTATTTTCCAAGCAGTCGCATCTTCCTTGGCTAAAAAATAAAGTTTAACATTTAAATAAACTATGAGTCTATAAAAAGTCTGATAAATTTTAATAATTTATAAACTATTAAACATTAAAATTTTATATACAAATAGTGAATTAAAATTTTGATATACAAATAATGTAAGGCAGGATTTGTAGATTAATAGATTGGTATCAAATGCTTGAGGAACTTTGCAAGTAGAATTTTGCCTATATGCATTACGAAGAAAATATCAAAACTAAAAGTGATATTAAGGGAAAAAGATGACGATTATAGGGATTGTCATCAAACTCGTCATTAGCGATCAGAAATATATTTCAATTAATCTTACTTAATTCTCATCGTTACAAATAAGTATTTACAAAATTCAATAATATACGGGCAATGCGAAATGTGTATTCAATTTTTATGTTATTATTATACATGTGCTACATTTATTTTAAGATATAAATGTAGCACATTATTTTCATTGGATATATAATAAAATAAACATTGTCTGAAAATCAATAGATTATCTAAATTTGTAAAACTTGTTTTAAAAAATTATACAAATTTAATTCAGAAAATTATTTTATACTGAAAACAAGCCTATTTTTCCATTTTAAGAACTAACACTTCCATAAGTTTTGTAATTTTTATCTAATTTATTTCTTTTTATATTGTGTTTCTTTCCAAATTACTCTAGTACTTAAAATTAAAGTTGCAAATGTAAAAAAAAAGAGATTTCAACACAAAAATTGCATGAAAATTTATTATACAAATAGTGTAAGGCAGGAGTTGGTAACATAAATATTTACTCAAGTACTTAATGTATGCTCAAATGTAAATGAGATAAACATTTCTTGAAATTCATCATAAGCCAAACTTTTAAATGCATTTCTTATAAGGTGCATGACCATCTTGTACAGTTTTGCAAATGTAAAAGCAAGATCTCAAACAATAAATTAGGCATTTTCCTAAAAAAAGACGATTTTAGTGTATTGAGAGAGTCCTTCAATATGTGATGACTGCTCCTAAAGTCATCCGCTTGTACTGTTTGAGAATCGAGTGACCCTTTAACTGACTCAGAGTTTTGCTCTACCAGTGAGTGGAAGTCTTCGTAATTTAGATGAGTCCTAATATTTGACCAGCGGTATCAGGACTTGGAGGACATTGCGACCATGACTTATTTAACATGCCCCAGCCACCTTTTTTTTCACATAGTGGTACGTTACAATCAATGAATATGTCCCACAGCTCCCTGAAAACATCAAACGTAAGTTCGAAATTTGATCCCTATAGTATCCTCCTCTTTCAGCAATTCTTTTGAGATGAAAACTCATCGAGAATAGCTTTACGGGCTTTATTTGGACTCGTCACTAAAAAAGATTTGGAGCTAATTTTGATCTGTCCAAGAGTGATGTTCACAGATCCTGGTGAAGAAATTCTTTTATGAAACTATGGAATGCGTATCACTGGCCTCCAAGATATATGCTTCTCAAAACTAATTTTCATGATATCACCGCAGCGTAATCTTGATACAACTGTACAGCCTGAATCATGGAATTCACAGATAAACTCTATGTTAAAAGTCGGTAGTAATCCATCAAATTTGTGGTGTTTCCTAACTGACCTTTTCCAGTCCTTTTAATAATAATAGTCTTTTACTTTAAATTTAAAACAGTTGTGAGATTATAGTACGTGACATTCGTATACAATGAAGAATTTCTTAACTGCCTTTTTTCTATAGTTTACCAACGACTCACTATTTCGGTTATCTTCTAAGAGATTCAATATATTTATTTAAATTGCAATATTTGTGGCTGGTATTTTTTTTCTTTAAATAGAATTCCACAAGCAAATTTAGTATCTTAAAAAAATTTTCAATGAACTAGCTTAATATTTTTACAGAATCGGGAATTAAAAAATGACAAGTATCGAATAAATAAGTCTTGTTGATGACAAACTGTGAACAAATTATGTGAATAATAGAAAAAAATTCCTCCTACTCATTGTTCTCTTAGTTGTGAAAGATTATAAACATTTTTATTCCAAACTATACTTAAAAATAAATTAATCACTTTAAATATCTCTTCACTATTGTTGCAAATAGCAATGTCAAAAATGTTAATTAAAGAACTTTAAAAATCACGTTATACTTTCACATTCTTGGTCTCCATTGTGCGTCATGACTAAGAATCCAACTTCACAAGTACACAGTCTGTGACCTTTGACATCAAAGCTGCAAGTCTTGGAATGAAACCCACAGTCACATCCTGCAAGGAAACTACTGTAAAATCTTGACAATCAAAGCAGTTTATATAAGTTACAATTAAAATTCAACACACTGTTATATTTATATTGCATCTGTGAGCTTACTTAGACCAATTTGTACTACTGTAGAACTTCATAATTCTGAACTGCAATAGGTTGTTGGAATCAATGAAAGTGTAGATTCAACAAAATAACCTATAAACTGAGCACATAAACTACTGCGTACATTAATAATTGTGTGGGTATTTTGAATTCAAGAATTAGAAATGAAAAATTTCATAAGAGAAAATTGAGTATAGTTTATAAATCCATCATATACAATCAACGTCAGGTGAAAAACTGCTTTGAACATGATGTGGTCCAAACTCATCTTCAATAACCACACTTTGCATGCTGACTTCGTTCGAAACGAATATTGATCGTTTGTTCTCTTACTTTAGTACTGGAGTACAATTAACTGATGGAGATGTCAGAAATATTCATATGACGTGTTTTATTATAAAGTTTAATCTCATTAAGTTTGAGTTTTGGGTCAACGAAATGCATTATTGTTCTACTTCACCTTTTATTTATAGAATATATGCATACATTTGAATGTATGGATGGATGTACCTTTAAATAGTTGCCTGGATTATGTGAAGTCTGGTTTAATAAAGACCGGACTGATGAGGTATAATTTTTTAATTTAACCCTTCTTTGCATGATTTTTTCTTTATTGGTGAAATAAATCAAGTTGATATGATTCATGTTCAAAATTAAAGGAAAAATAGTTAAAAAAAATCTTAGTATATATTTATAGTATAAATTTAGCAAAAAACAATATGCTAAAAATTTATATCATCATCCAAAGTTAGATCATTAGCTTAGTACTAAATAGAAATAAAAGAGGAAAATAACAGAAACACGCGTTACAAACCTTTCTTCCACTCATTTTCAATTTTTTAGCAATAGAAACTCTAATATAATAAAACAAAATTATAAACGAAATCATACGTTTATTGCAACTACGACAAACAGCGAAATGAGACAACTTTAAGCACAGATAATGACACTTGTTTATTTTTGACAGCTATGTTTCTTTTTATGCAATGGACATTAAAAAGGTATCCAAAAACGATCAACTTAAAGTGAACTTGTACTTCTATATAATTTTTGGGCATTATAGGTTATGATGGAAATTTCCACCATTTTGCAAAGAAGGGTTAATAAGACTTAATTTGTGTAAGTTCTTAAGTAAGTAAACTCTATTTTTTGAGTTTATTAAGATAAAAGTTGAAATATATATACGAAACCCAGCATTATAACACTAAAATGAGCTAAGAAAATCTATAAAATGCTCTTTATTTTTAAAAATAAATTTGGTTATTTTTTTGGACGTTAAGTGTAAATATAAAGAAAAATTGGATTAATATATTTTTGAATAAATATTCATTATTTATAAGAGAAATTGGAAAAGGTAAAATAGTGTCAGTAAATATTTGAGCGGAGAATTTTATGCTGTTTAAGTGTGATTTCTTTCCGAGATTTATAGACTTTGAGTTTTAAGAAGACAATTTTATTTTATCGTTCTTCTCGTAAAAATATTGAATATTATCTCTGATATCATTATAAGAGTTGAACTGTGCACTAGAAATGCAAGAAAATGAGCGTAACTGATATGAAATGTGATAAACTTATCGCTAAATTTAGAAATGTAAAGTGAAGGTTAATACAAATATGCAAAGTTCTTATTTAGCATTGCGCTTTGATCAGTTTTAAAGTGAAATCAATGTATTTCAAAGATAAACTTCTCGAATTCATCAATAAAATGTTAAAAAAGATTTTTATCTGTATTTTCATTATAAAAATAATATATTTTCTAATTTTTAGTTTAGAATTTAATTAATTTACCTTATTAATTGTTATAGAAGTATTATAATTACCTTTTCTGAGTTTCGCGTTCTAAAGCACAAAAAATTACAAAAATAGTTTTTACAATAATAAAAAAGAGACGCTTTACAGAGAAAAACATTTGTTTTCACTCTTTCATTTATTTGTAATACAAGTCAATTCTAAAAGTTTTATTTATACTTTCTGTTCAGAAAGATATATATATTAATGATTTTTTTTTTCCTTTTTTTGTTAATAACTTTCACAATACTAAACATTAGTAAAAGATATAATTTCAGAAAAAAAAACAATAAAAAAACTACGCGGGGAAATTATTTATTCATAAATTAATTTTACTTTGATTTGACCAATATAGAATTACATATTATATGAGAAATATTGACAACTGAAGATATAGCATGGTATAGTATAGCTAAATTGTAAGTTTCAATCTATAACTTATTTTTCGATTTAAACAACTTAATAAATATATTACAAAGTGGAATCTCGTTATTTAAATAATGGAAAGCACACTTTTGCAAAACTGAGCTCCTGTTGCATTGCTTGCCTCTGAGTACTTATCTTCACAAGTACACAGTTGGTTCTCGTTCGCATCAAGCACACAGGCAAGAGTATGTGGACCACAATCACATCCTGTAAAAAAAAATCAGCAAGGAATTTTATTCAATGGTTAGCATAACATTCATATCAATATAGATATATATCAATATAGAACATTCATATCAATATAGATCATTCATCACTCAAAATCGAAACTTGAAATTTTGCGACTTAATATTCAGAATTTTAGTTTGTAACTAGAACTCAAAATTACATTTCAAATAGAATTTAAAAGGAATTTCCAAACAGAAGGTTAAAAGAACTCAAACTTCAAAAATAAAAAAACATTCTGAACGAGAATCGAAGATTATCAAAACTCCAACCGACTTCTTCACTCAAGCTTGAAGAAACTCGTTACACGAAATATAATCTGTTCTGCAAATAATCTACAGATTTGGTACATGAACCAGGTATTAGGACTCAGAGAAAATATATCTTTATTAATTCAGTTACGATCGAATTGAGGTGTTTCCGTCTAAATTGATCAAAACAATTATGAAATTATTTACTTATTCATTACGATATGTGATGGAACACGGTTTTACGTTAGCACAACGACCCCAAGTAACAGCTGTCATTTCGTTTGTGACTCCCACCGCCCAAACGCTTTGCTGTCCTGCAACAGATAAAAACGAGCTTTTTATTGATTTGCTCTGACATCATCATACATGCCATTCGAGACATTCGCGATTCAAACAGTTAAATAGTTTCAAATAAAATAATATAATTAATGAATGAATTAAATTGTATATTTATTGTTATATGGTTTATATGAGAGAATTAAGAAAAAGAGTTTATATGAAAAATGCTTTCGATGTGTATAAGTTTAATTAATGCTTTCTCTGCAACCAAACTTAGTTCTTTGTTTGAATAAACAAGTGTGAGCAATATCATACAGGCTTTATGAACTAAAAACATTTATCAATACATTTACAAGAAACATTTCCTATGTTTTTAAATTAGAATTATGTTGTGTGTGTGTGAAATACTTTAATTGAATTTATATTAATTGTTAAACAGAGTAAACGGAGTATTTAAACATGTATACTAAGTTTAACCCTTCTTTGCATGATTTTTTCTTTATTGGTGAAATTAATCAAGTTGATATAATTCATGTTCAAAATTAAAGGAAAAATGGTTAAAAAAAAATCTTAGTATATATTTATAGTATAAATTGAGCAAAAAACAATATGCTAAAAATTTCCATCATCATCCAAAGTTAGATCATTAGCTTAGTACTAAATAGAAATAAAAGAGGAAAATAACAGAAACACGTGTTACAAACCTTTCTTCCACTCATTTTCAATTTTTTAGCAATAGAAACTCTAATATAATAAAACAAAATTATAAACGAAATCATACGTTTATTGCAACTACAACAAACAGCGGAATGAGACAACTTTAAGCTCGCTATAATGATAATGACACTTGTTTATTTTTGACAGCTATGTTTCTTTTTATGCAATGGACATTAAAAAGGTATCCAAACACGATCCACTTAAAGTGAACTTGTTCTTTTATATAATTTTTGGGCATTATAGGTTATGATGGAAATTTCCACCACTATGCATAGAAGGGTTAACTATTCAAATATATATCAATATTTAACTTAACTACTTGAATTCAATAAAAATATTTCATTCAACAAAAAACTGTTAAGACATTATTATGTTAATTCATTTCCGAAATATAAAAGTATGCACACTTGAGAATAATACAGTAAAAGTCTTTCTGTTTATTTAGATTAAATTTATTCCAATGGAAGTTTTCTTCTTACTTTCACAAGTTTGGTTTTTCGTGGAAGTTTCTATTGTCGGTGCATATCCTGATTTACAAGTACATTTCCTGTATCCACTACTGTAAAAGGAACATTTCAATTCTCCAGGTCCACACTGGCATTCTGAAAAATGAGTTAAAAGAAAAGAATAATCATTTTGCATTATGAGTTCACTTTAAATAAAAATAATAAACAGCAGCAAAAGAAAAAAATGAATGCAAAAGAGGCAGATAACCGTGAACAAGTATATTGCTGGTTATTACGGTGGCACAAAGACACAGAGAAGCGTATGGAATAAAACTGAACAGAGTTCAGTGTCATGTCTCTGCGATATTATGCAAATTGCGTGCTCTGTTGGAGTTCATAAACTTTAGTCAATGCTGATATGATGCCCATTTGGTAACCATTAATCTACTATTTCAATAGTTGAGAAATCTGGTGAACGAGATGATCAAGGATAAAGTCTAATATGTTCTGTTATATATGTGTTAAGACACATGGTGAAGCTAAGCCCACCCACTTGGGTTAAAGTAAAAAAAAAGCGTCTCCGTTTTTTTGTGTGTGTGTGTGTGAATAGAGCACCGTTATATGAAGGTGGAAGTACGAATTGGCTCATAGATGGCAGCACCATCTGGGTGTTCCAATTTATAGATTAAAGCCAGAGAAGACCCATAGCCTGGCTCCAACTACCCCCAGAGATAATAATTTGGAATAGGAACATGGAGGACATTGCGACCCGATATATTTTACATGCTCCAGTCGCGTGAACACAATGGATCTTCGGTTAAGCTGGGGTTCGAACTCACTACCTTCCGGTAACGAGAACGACGCCCTAACCAACCAGGCCACCATGACCTTCTAATATGTTGTAAGTCATGGAAAATTACGATAGAATGAACAATGGTCCTACATTTTGATGGTGAAGTGCAAAGCTACGAATGTCTAAAAGAGAAAAGAATAGAAAAGGAAAGAATATTACACGCTATAATTAAGAAAGTAACGGCTGGTTCCCTCAAAATAAAATGTGACACAAGAGGTGATAAAGGTATGTATCAAATGATGCCCCACATCCTGATTTCAGGTCAGTAGGAGGACATATCCTTGCTCTCCCACGATACCGCCAAATACTGCGAGGGCCATTTTAATGATGTATAAAGAATTGAGATGCCTACAATAACTTGTGATGCCATGCGTACTTTCATGCTCATTGCTGATCACATTATTAGAGGTGCTCTTATCCATAATGGAATTGCAAATGCTGACAGAGCCATGAACACCATACTAACTTATATTTATGTGTTTCATGTAATTCATATGAATTCAGCAAATGTATTATGTATTGATAATTATGCTATCAAGACAAATGCGATCAGCCCTAATGTGTGGCAAACTCAGTAAATCGCCATTCGATTTCTCTCAAATTTCTGGTTAAGCATTTTTCTTTCTTAAATAAGGTAAAAAAAACATTTTTCTCACTCATAATATTCAATGTAATTTCGGTATGAAAATTCTTCGGTAAATCATTTCATGCTCATTGCAAATATCGCTAATAACGTCTATTTCGTAGGAATGCATTAAAAAGCTCATCACTACTCTATCATACTTTTATCTGTCCTGCTGATTTCTTTCATATGCAAAAAAAGTGCTCTTTGTCTTCCCTTCTGTCCTCAAAATTCTTTTCATATTCAACTATGAGCGTGAAGTTCGGAGAAATATTCTTTAGGACCACAAAAATATCTATTTTATTTCACTGTTAAAATATACTTAAAAGTTTTATTCAGTTACTATCAATATAAGCTGTTACCCTTACATTGTCATCAAATATGATATTAATGTCAGCAGATCACAATATAAAAATATTTAGGTGCTACATCGTAAATATTAAATGCTTTTGAAGAAAGTAAAATCAAGTATTTACAAACATATTTTGTTTTACTTGCATAACATTCTATTGCAAGTAACTCAAAGGAACCTTCTTTCATCCATCAAAATTTCAATACATTTTACTTCACTAATAGTATAATTTCTTAGCTATGTTTCCTAATAATTTAGTTTAACAACAATTAGACTACTATTGAGAAATTTACCCTTCTTTGCATGATTTTTTCTTTATTGGTGAAATAAATCAAGTTGATATAATTCATGTTCAAAATTAAAGGAAAAATGGTTAAAAAAAATCTTAGTATATATTTATGGTATAAGTTTAGCAAAAAACAATATGTCAAAAATTTCCATCATCATCCAAAATTAGCCTAGTACTAAATAGAAATAAAAGAGGAAAATAACAGAAACACGTGTTACAAACCTTTCTTCCACTCATTTTCAATTTTTTAGCAATAGAAATTCTAATATAATAAAAAAAAATTATAAACGAAATCATACGTTTATTGCAACTACAACAAACAGCGGAATGAGACAACTTTAAGCACTGATAATGACACTTGTTTATTTTTGACAGCTATGTTTCTTTTTATGCAATGGACATTAAAAAGGTATCCAAACACGATCCACTTAAAGTGAACTTGTTCTTTGATATAATTTTTGGGCATTATAGGTTATGATGGAAATTTCCACCATTATGCAGAGAAGGGTTAAGTTATTATAGTGGAAGTTTCCTTTCGTCCTCTTAGTTGCGAAACGGTTTTTTATAACTATTTTTATAAATGTGTATTGTAATTCGCTCTGCAGAATGAGGCCATTCACATCAGGTAGAAAACAGAGGAGTGAGCTTTCGCATATTGAAAATAGTACGAGATGGAGGGGGGGGGGAGGTTGTAGAGCATTATCGATTTTGTGAGAAAAGCACCTCATTGACATGAATGTGAAGAAGAGTGGTTGAAATGTGTATTTTATTGATTTCTTGATTTCATGAAATGTTAACAGAAGGAGAAAATATTATCCTTCTGACTAAACAAGACACCACAATGTAGCATAGTGGTATCACTTGCGATCCCTAGTCCAAAGGACTCTGGTTCAAACTCAGAAAGCTGCAGCCTTGTACTGATCTCAACATCAACTCAATTGCATTTAATGTTCTAAATTGCTGCAGTATGCAACTACGTAAAAAACGTTGTTTCTGTTCACTTGAGGTCATTAGTATAAAAGAGATATCGTATTGGATTTCTACTATGTTGAATGTCATGGCCATGGGGTGATTTTCAATGGAGAGTATTGTGAGATGGTTTTACTGTACGGTGTATGTGGACGCAAGGCACGATCTGCAGCAAAGTTGTACCAGGAACGTTACCCTTTAGGTCCTCATGCTTCTTATCAAACGATCATATCTGCTGTGAAACATTTTAAGGAGGCAGGCTGAGTGACTAGTCAAGCTTGATCTAGCAGACCAATAAAAATAGGGCGACAAGTTCAACCTGATAAGGTATCAGCATAAGCCCTCGCATATCCAAAATGTGGTACAAGACAGGTTAGAGAACAAAAAGTCTAGTTTAGAAAATCCTATAGGTGCGTACCCTTACCGACGAACGCCTCGGCAAGTTTTACTGGATGGAGATGTGATGTACAGTAACAAGTTCATCGGGTCCGATATTTTAGGATGGTATCTTAACAGATGTATGGTATTTGCAACTGTTGAAGAAAGTAATGCCCGATTTTGTAGAGAAACTGCCGTGTTTAATGATGTATAGTTAGAGGACGACGGGAGCTTTTGCTTTCAATACACCTCCAGTGAAGCAGGACCTCGTTATGGAATTCGGGAATCAAATCATTGGGCATGGCGATTTCGAAGAATTGCCTTCACTTTCGTCTGATATAACTCCACTGGACTTTTTTCAGTGGGGATACTTGAAACAACAGGTATATGCGAACCCTCCACAAACATGGCAGAATGTTAAATGACGCATTGCGGACCTCTATGCTCCAACATGTTCAATGTAAAATTTAAACGAGGGTCCAAATGTGTATTGCAGCTCTCTGTCGATGCAAAGTTTTACTATCTTGAATAAAGGTATATTGTTATATATAAATGATTTGTTTTTTTTCCTTTGGCCGTTTGTCACTTTTTCGCAAAGTAGGGAAACGCGAAAAAACAAATGCGCGTTTTAACACTTCTTCACATCCATGTCGATGAGGAGTCTTTTCTTACTAAATTGATAACGCTCTACAGTTTCGTAATTCACTTATTCACCCTATTTCATACCGTTTTCGAGATACGAAAGCTAACTTCACAGTTTTCCACCAGGTGGTGGAGTGAGTGGTCTCATTCGGTAGCGCTTATCTGATTTACTATACTTAGACGCAATGTTTATAAAAAATATAGTATCACCTGTTCCAAAGTTAACCGCTTGCCTTATTATCCCGAGTTATCTCGGGTTCGTATATATTGCAGTTAATTATTATCCCGAGAAAACTCGGGTGAAGCAAAATTGTTAGTACGATTTGTTTTATCACGTTTTCACTCGGCCTGGAGGAAATGAAAGGAAATATTCTGTTTTAACATGCAATTTGCCTTTTCTTTAATTTTGCGGTTCTTTTCCGGGATTGGCCACATGTTTCTCTATGGTATAGTATACGACGACTTGTGGATTAGTAATGTACAAAGGAGGATAATTGTGTTGAAAAAAAGTAAAATAATGTTGATGATACCTTAAGAAATGAGACCAGATACCAGCGTACGGAATGTCAGGTATCACTTAGTGTTTCCCTTGTTTCAAAAACTATCATACAAAGACTAATATTTAACTTTTTTGCCCGAGA
This sequence comes from Latrodectus geometricus, assembly GCA_026290005.1. Lineage (NCBI taxonomy): Eukaryota > Metazoa > Arthropoda > Arachnida > Araneae > Theridiidae > Latrodectus > Latrodectus geometricus. The sequence goes on from JAPDSC010141619.1 coordinate 1,016,983, forward strand.
TAACTCGGGATTGTAAACTAACATTAAAACTACATGCTTTTACACCAGTGAAAAATTAAAAATTCAACTTAAATCCTACATATTTTATTTTGTTTCGTTTCCTTATATTTAGCAATAAAATAAAAAAAAATGTGATGATTTTTTGCAATATTTTTTTTTAAAAAATTTGTAAGGGAAGCGGTTAAGAGGGTGACAAGCGACTTTAGTCGGCATCCCGTATAATTAGTTTTTATAGCTAGAATGTTGCCCTTTGCTCTTTTTAATATAAAAAGTAAATTTTTGTCTTCAAATGACATTTTTTTAAAAAATTATAAACATATAGCCCACCATAAAAGTTACATTTATTTGTAAACCAGCCGTAGGTAAGCAAAGTTAATAATTTTTCAACGGAAAAGACAGTAGTGTAATAAAATAAAGCAATAAGAGAGGGTGAGATAAAATAGACAATTATTTTATAGCTTCAGAAAAGAAATTAATTTATAAAATAGACAATAATTTTATCGTACTTCAGTATTAGCAGAATTGATTTAATGTCAACTTAAAATATTTTTATGAATATATTTATTCAATTTTTTTTATACTGTTTGCTTTTGAAGTGTAAAAGCTTTATAGAAAATATTTGTGTTTAGTTTAAAAAATATCAAATAGATTGTGATTAAGTTTTATAATCAGTGTCAAAAGCAGTATGAATAATTTTACTCAAAACAATTTCGAAAATCAAATTTTTTGGTGAAAAAATATATAAAGAAATTCAATGTTATAAATTAGGGGTTTTCGAGATACAAATTGCAATTTTTTTCATTTATATATTTCAGTTCTCATTGCACTTTTAAAAATGCGTTTATAATAAAAGATCAATTTTCGTCTTCATTCCATTTGTCGCCCCTTTGAATGATTCTTTAAATCTAATGATGAGCCACATTTTCTGCGTCTATCTTATTGCTGAGCAGGATTGAAACAACGGATGACGAAATTATTTTATGTTCGACTGCAGAGTAAATTTACTACAATATTTATCAAATGTTCTTTAGATAGAGCTATTTGAATAAAGATCATTGAAAAGTTTGTGGACTATTTTTAATTCAACCAGCAAGTTAAGAATACATATTATTTTGAGATGATAGTTTTCTACAGTCTCCAATGTTGTTGTTGGCGTGTGCCAGCCAGGCTGGCAATATGGGGTGCGCTGCTCCACTTTTCCAACTGAACCATATTTGGTGTGGCGTTCGACTTCCTCAGTACACACATGGTATAGGTACCCGTTTATAGGGTAGGCAACCATTCACACACACACAAAGAAAGGACAAAGACAAGAAAGAGAAAGTACATCCATGCCCGAGCCAGGATTCGAACCCAGGTCCCACCCGTCTGTAGTCAGGTTGGGAGGCTACAGACTCTAATAAGAACTCAAAATAAAACATTAGTAACACCAATACAGTCAATATTTGAAAATGTAATCACGCCTTTTCCTGCTATGTCCGAGCTAACAATGACTGTGTGTTAAGACTGTACGTCCTAATCTAATTGTTCTCGTATGCAAAAAAAAGAATCATTGAGAACAAATTAAGGAAACTGCTGTTTACAGTAAAATTAAAATATTAGTTCTGATTTTTTATTTCGATTAACGTATGTAAAATAAGAAAAATGTACCTTCACATATTCCAACATTCGATTGAGAATAACCGTCTTTACAAGTGCAAGTTTTCACACCTTTTTCGTAATAACACTCTGTACTGAATTCTCCACAATCGCACTCTGAAAATAAAGAGAATATCAAATTTAAAAACTTTCGGAAAAAAAATTTATTTAAAAACAGCTGAATACTGCATACCTATAAAAACGAAGTTTCCATTAAATGTTAAACATTCAAAGTAAAATTCTTTCACACAACAAGTGAAATTCAGTTCACAGAATTGTAAAAAATGCTTAACTAAATGCTGATTCAAAATTTAAACCATTGTAATGTAC
>JAPDSC010141619.1:1019050-1087482 GCA_026290005.1 Latrodectus geometricus
ATATATATATATATATATATATATATATATATATATATATATATGAGTTTAAATATACTTAAAAATATGTGAGTATTTTTCGAAGTTAATAGTTTTATGAGCATTTGGAATACTCATTGCAGTTAGAATGTATCAGAATTTTCAAATTATAAACGTTTGTATCTTTTAACCAATGAAGTAATTTCTCAAATTTTTTATTGAACTCTTCTAAATTTATTTATTAATATTTTAATAGTAATTAAAAAGGAGATATTTCTTTATTTTTTGCGTACTATTAAGATAAAATTTCACATACGTTTCACATACTCTTTTAACAGATGAATCATATCTAATTAGAATAAGCATATAATTAGAATAAACAATCAGCGTCTTCAATAATATTTTACAGTAATTTAATAAAATAAAAATTTAAACACAAAATCTCATACGCAAATTATGTTATGTTATCAACATCACAAGCAAATAAAAGTATTTAGATTGTTAGAAATTTTGTGATGGTTACAGACTTCAGGAAAGAAAAAAATTTAGAAATCAACCGAATGTATCTTTATTGAAGTTTAATGGATAAATGTCTGAAAGCTTATGCTAATTATTTTCCTGTTATTAACAAAAATATCTAGCACTTATCTAACAGAACATTTCTATATATAATCCCAAACTTTAAATATTTGATACTTCAATAAATAAGACTTTTTAAATCAAAATTTGCATGACATTTTTGATAATATATTATTATCAATTTAATTTGATAATTGTGATTAATGTATTTAAATTGTTTCTTAATTCTTATTACTTAATGGATATAAGATTTCTGAAAGTTTCCACAGTTGGTATCTGATTCCAATTGGAAAAAATATTAAATTTTTATAACTTTAACATGCGTATAATCAGAAAATTTAGATTTTTGAATATTTTTAAAAATGAGTCACTTACCTATACTTTGATTCAATTTTTCTTTAAGAAATTTTTGTTCGTTTTGCATCAATTCAATCTCGTTTGATTGAACACTGCGTTGTAAATTTTTGAGAAATAATTTTTGTGTATTACATGGGGTAAATGAAGAAAATAACGCTATAAATAAACTTATAGCAAAACACTGATACAGAGTCATGGTGAAAGTTCAGAAAAATCAATATAAAGAGGAAGTTTTGAGAGAAATAACTAATGTTATTTCTGTTGGCAGAATCAAAGGGGAGGAAGGAAGCAATTGGAATAATAACAAAACTGTTATCATTGGGGTTTATCGCATGAATTAATAAATAGACACAATTGGAAACTTTAGACATTCTTGATAACAACGGCGATAAAATTTCTTCGTTAGGGGTGACAATTAAATTATTTAATGTAGAATTATAATTATTAATAATTATGACATAAAAGATTGCGTCATATTTACAAATTGAGTTGCATTATATGTACGAAATGATACACAAAAAACGAAGGAAATTTATCTTAGTTTTCAGTGTGTAAAGGTATTGGTATAAAATTTGTTTTGTTTTCTTGTTTTTATTTTACATTTATCTCACCCAGGTAATGTAAAATACTGGATAAGATAACGGCTAAAAATTTGTTACAAATATTTAGAATATAAAATATCCTCATGAGTCAATGTGCTCAACTAAAATTCGTTAAAGAATGATTTTTTTAGAGATTTTTTACGAAAGATTTAGTGTTTAAATGAGAAATAATAATTTTTCATGTTTTCTCAAATCAAACATGTTTATTTTATCAACTAAATTCATGTTTTTTTTATAATATATAAATAATCTATAATAAATTCAATGTTTATTTTACCAAATAAACATTGAATGTTTAATTCATATTATTTAAAAATAACGATAAAATTTTGAAACACTTACCTCTATTACTATCATTTTAAATTAGCTGATAAATCATTAAAACATTACGTTTCTAATAATTATTGAGAAATGAAATACTTTTAAATTAATCCTCAAATAAATCCTTTTCTATAGTAAACTTTGCTTAAAAGTTAATATTTAAATACAGTAGAAGTCCGAAAATCCGACACGTTCGAGACCTTCTCTGAGTCGGACTAACGAAAATTCCGGTCTATCGGGCGGTAATTATAAGAACAATTAGGTTAATAATTAAATTACAAATACAGTATGCAAGTACATAGAACAAAGTTTATTTTACATTTCATATAATACATGTAAACGTACTGTAAAACACATTTCACTTAGATTTAAAAAGGTCACGAATATCTTTTTTTTTTTTTCTTGATTTTTGGTTTTAGTATAAAATTTATTTCTAATGATATGGAAATCAATAACTTCTGAAGCATTGTAGCTAGCCTCAGCAAAAGACAAACTTATTTAGTGATTCTGCAGCTTCTGCCCAGCTGATTTTTTCCTTTTCTTCCGTTTCGGCATCTGAATCACTTTCTTCAAGATTTTAAGTAGGCTGATGGTTTACTACAATGTTGATAATGTCATTATCGGTTAGTTCTTGTTCAACAGGCTCATTCTATTCGCTTAGAAGCCACTCCTCTACCTCATCTTCAGGCAGGTTTTTCAAGGATTGTCAGCACTACTAACGACAGCCAAAACTTTGGTCAGAGCGTCTTGATGGTTTTCTTCATCATCAGTCTGTAGAGTTAGGTCAGATGCAGGGTCTGCAGCTGGCCAAAGTTTTCTCCAGAATTTTTGGAGTGTTGTATTTTTTAACTGGTTCTAAGACAGTGCAATAGCATAGACGGCATTTCTTACTGTAAACTTTTTTGAAAATCAGTTACGTCACAGTCGGCATTTAACAGGCCTTGAATAAAAGACCTTCTGTAAAATCATTTAAAATTTTGAATAACCCCTTGGTCCATGGGTAGAATCAAAGATGTTACTTTGGGTGCGAGCAGAGTAGCAACAATATTTCCAGAAACTAACTCATCTACTGGCGGGTGGGCTTTGCAATTGTCCAAAAGAAAGGTGGCTTTAGTATCTTCTGGTAGACCAAGGCTTTTGAAGGATTCCTTGACCTCAGGCACAAAGTGGTGAAAAAAACAGTCTTTAAAGAGGGTGGCAGTCATCCATGCATTTGATTGGGCATCTTATTGAACAGGCAAGTGTGTAACATTCTTAAAAGCCCTGGGTTCTGCAGAATTACCTATCACAAAAAGGGTCACTTGGTGGTTTCCAGACGCATTAGCACATATCAAGACGATTAATCTGTCTTTGTTTTTTTTAAAACCCTTGGCTGCTTTTTCTCCTCTCCCAACTAGTGTAGATGTTGGTAAACATCGCTACAATAGCCCTGTTTCATCAGCATTGTAAATCTGTTCATGTGTTAAATCATTATCAGCCACGAATTTTTCAAACTCGTCATTGCATTTTTCTGCAGAGTTTTGGTTTGCTGAAAGTGTTTCTCCAGTTACTCAAGTCTTCGAATTCCATGCAGAAACTTAAAATTTCTGAGCCAACCATCAGAATAATGACATTCACTTTCAGCAACTTCTAAATCTTGGCCGAATTTCTTTGCCTTTTCAACAATCATTGGCCCTGTTACCGGCTTTCCTTCATAACGTACTGCACTAAACCATTTGAAAAATACACTATCCAGCTGTTCCAGTTTTGACTTTTTTAATGTTTGTCTAGAAGCCAATTTTTCAGTTGTTACCGATTGAGAAGCAAACTTCATTAGTTCATCTTTTTGTTTTTTAATGTCATAAATAGTTGATGAGCCAATATTAAACTCATTCATTAAAACATTTCTATTCTCGCCTTTTTCTAGCCGTTTAATGATTTCTAGTTTCTGATTGAGAATCAGTGTTACCTGTTTTCATTTCTCTCCTTTTGAACTCGAAGGATTAGGTTTCGAAAACATGGTCACTCTACAGTTAGAACAAAAATCACTGTTTATAAACAGTTTCAAAAGTTACGTTTACTTCTCATTTGCTGCATAATTTGTAGTGCCGACTCATAATTTTCTTTTTCCAGAAGTTCTTTGATTTTGATGTCATTTTTGTTCTTGCTTTTGATGCCTATTAAAAGCTGAAATGGTGTGAATTTGGTTGTTGTAGATATGGTGTTGTTGATAAATCGTTGTAGTGATGATGTGTGCTTGTACCATTGATTAGGATTTTCAAGTGTTTCCATTGCCACGTAGCACTCCTGTGGTGATTAAAATAATTTCGATGTCTTCCTCCTTGCAATGTTTTTGAAATTCTGTTGAAGTAAAAGCTGGTCCTTTATCACAAATTATTCGTCTTGGGTTTCCGAAAGTTACTTGTTGTAGTTTTAATTTTTCTAAGGCATCTTGTGCTGAAGTGGATTTGACTGAATAAATCCAAACAAATTTTGTGAAAGCATCTACAATTGTAAAAATGTGTTTGCATTTTTTGTTCGTGGACGGGAGTGGTCCCAGGAAATCTATGTGATATGTCTCCTTTCAGTATTGGGTGTAGAAATCCTTCTTGTTTGCCAAGATTTTTTAAAGAAAATATGCATTGGATGCAACTTATTATAACATTTTCTAAAGTCTTCGTATGTTTGGGAAGTAGAATTGTTGTTTGACCAAATTTTCTGGTTTTTTTTTTATGCCAAAATGACCTTTAACCCTTCTTTGCATGATTTTTTTCTTTATTGGTGAAATAAATCAAGTTGATATAATTCATGTTCAAAATTAAAGGAAAAATAGTTTAAAAAATCTTAGTATATATTTATAGTATAAATTGAGCAAAAAACAATATGCTAAAAATTTCCATCATCATCCAAAGTTAGATCATTAGCTTAGTACTAAATAGAAATAAAAGAGGAAAATAACAGAAACACGTGTTACAAACCTTTCTTCCACTCATTTTCAATTTTTTAGCAATAGAAACTCTAATATAATAAAACAAAATTATAAACGAAATCATACGTTTATTGCAACTACAACAAACAGCGGAATGAGACAACTTTAAGCACTGATAATGACACTTGTTTATTTTTGACAGCTATGTTTCTTTTTATGCAATGGACATTAAAAAGGTATCCAAACACGATCCACTTAAAGTGAACTTGTTCTTTTATATAATTTTTGGGCATTATAGGTTATGATGAAAATTTCCACCATTATGCAAAGAAGGGTTAAAATGTTCAAGTTGTACGATTTGTTTCTGCATATCTAGTGGCTCTAATAAAAGTTCTTGATTGTTCACCATTTTATATCACCATATCATATTTTAATGTAAAATCAGTTAAAGTAGATGTTTGAAGTAGCTGCTTAATGCGCTTGACGTATACTCACTGACCACTTTGTGGTTATTTTATTTTTTGTGTTGTTTCATTTTATTGTAGGACCATGATTGCATCAACATGTTACATTTATCGTGCTAGTCTGTGGAATATCTCGTAATCAAAATCTTACAAGAAGAGAGCCCATCGAGCTATTTTGGGTGGTAAGTTTTTTTCGGACATAGTTTTTTGAAAGCTTGATAGTCTGAGTAAATTAGGAATTAATGTGCCTACGAGGTAATGTGGAAATATTTTTAATGCTACAACTATCGCTAAAACTTCTAGTTCATAACTTGAGTATTTCTCTTCTTGTAGAGATGTTTTTCGATTCAGGTAGTGCATTGGATGTAAATTATTGTGAGGGTCCATTTGAAACAAATCCTGTCATCTTTTTCTTCAAAGTGGTCCTTTACAAATACACTGCCATTTCGAAAGGATTCGGAGCAATACTTCTTCAAATGGACCCTCACAATAGATTGAATGTAGTGAACTGTTTTATGTTCCAGAAAATTCATGACTGCGTTTTAGTTGTTGAGTGACGAATGATTCCTTACTCAATTATATGGCAAAGAAATACGATGCAGAAAATTACATTTTTGAAAGTTGAACTCTAATCTTTAATTGGGACACATTTTCAAGCTTTGAAATTCCTTTAGATTCAGTTTTTGATGGGATTATGAAATCATCCATGTAAATAACAACAGTATTGTCTTTAATGAGTTCTTTGAAGAGTGTTTGGACGTATTTTTGTAATAATTGGGAAGATTTGCATATAATGAAAGGGAACTTTTAGGAATTCATATTGTCCGTATTGTGTTATGAAATTGCTGTATTTACGACTATCAGGTTCAACGGATAAATGAAAAAAAACTTGATTTGAGATCAAACTTTGAAGAAAAAAATTGCACCACAGTTTATCAAAAATGTTTTAGATGAGGGTTAGTGAAAATCTTTGTTTAATAGTCTTTGAATTAAGAGCATGGAAATCAATACAAAGTCTTATTGATTTGTCTTGTGGTGAAACACTTCTGCTGGGAAGTTGGCAGCAGCAGCCAGAAAAACTTTCTACCTGAACAATGGCAAAAACCAATCGGATCAATAGCGCCCGAGGAACAACAGAGCAATTCACGTTTTTCCCCGACGATGTGAACGGACGACTTGAAAAACCGCTTCTGTCTAAGAGATTTTGTATTTGCGACGTTTTGACGTTTTCTTTAATTTTCAATAAAATTTAGTTAAGTTTCAATATATGGTGTGCGCTGCTATTATTTAAAAACAGTTAACTTGCACACTATATCTGGTGACCAAAATGTGAACACACATACTTGGATTTGAAAGTAACTCCAGCCTACGTAAGATTTTTAAAACTTCGAAGCGTGAATTCCTTTCGATTAACATCTACAGTTCCATGAGATTGTAGAAGTTCCAGTATTGCGAAGAATTAATGAGCCACTGAGTGCACACACTCGATGGCATCATTACAATGGTGTGACATCACTACAGAGTACCCCCCCAGTGACAAAGTCAAGATACCTAATGTGACAAAATTCCATTAAGTTATCTGGAAAACATAGAAAAATCCAATTTTTGAAGAAAATACAAATGTATACAATGATAAAATATGAACAAGTTTGCATTTTATTTTTAAAAAAAATTGAAAAAGTTTTATATTTAGACACTGTTAATTGAAATTTTCATTAGATTATTACTTTATTACATGTTCTTGTATTAAATGTTTTGGAAATCGCACACGTCTTCCAGATCTGGTAGTGATAGATTTTGGTTCCAAATTTTGTGAAGGCAATGAATTGACTTTTATCTTTTTAGAATTTGAAATTGGCATGGGATCAGGTTTATTCTCTTTAGAAATTTTAAAAGCAGGTTTTATGCGATCAATCGAAACAGTTGTTTTCTTATTATTGAGATCAATTACAAATGCTTTCTCTGAAAGGTTACCAGGTGTGGTCCAGTGTAAGGTGGAGTCAAAGGAGGACGAACCTTGTCTACTCGTAGAAATATGTGTGAGCATGTTTTTAAATTTGGATTTACAAAACATTTTGGACTTCCATACGTTGTAGTGGCTGTAGGACTTATTTTACGCATGGTTGATTTTAAATTAGTTACATAATTTTCATCTATTGGAATTTTTAAAGAATTTTCATTGAAAATATCCGATGGTAGGCGTAAAGTTGTTCCATAGACAAGTTCTGCGCCTGTAGCATTTATGTCCTCTTTCAACGCTGTGCGTATTCCCAATAGAACAATTGGTAGAATTTCAGTCCATTTAGACGTGTCGTGGGCCATGATTGGGCTTTTTAAATGACGGTGGAAACGTTCGATTATCCCATTAGATCTTGGGTGGTAGCTTGTGCTATGATCGAATTCTATTAACACCGAGCGTATTTGTGAGCTCTCGAAAAAGGTTCGATTCGAAATTTCTGCCCTGATCGGTGGTTATGGTGATAGGACAACCAAAACGGGAAATCCATCCTTCCACAAGTGCTTTGGATGTGCTTATGGCAGTTGTATCTTTCGTTGGTATGACTTCTGGCCATCGGGTAAATCGTTCTATTACTGTCATACAAAATTGAAAATCATTAGAAATGGGAAGGGGACCAATAAAATCAATATGGATATGAGAAAATCTTGCATCCGGTTGTGAAAAGGTGCCTATTGGAGCTTTAGTATGCTTAAAAATTTTGGATTTTTGACATTTTTCACAAGATCGAACTTTGATTTTGATATCTACTTTCATATTTGGCCAAACAAATCGTTGTGTTATTAAATTTGTAGTTGAGTATATACCCGGATGAGAATAATAATGTAAATTGTCAAAAATAATTGGTCTAAAACTTTTAGGAATAAAGGGTCTAGGTTGAGAAGTAGAAAAATCACAAATTAAATTTACATCTTCCAAAGGAAAATAATGCTTTTTTAATTGAAGAGATGTACTATTTGAATTTAACAAATTTTTCAGTTCATCATCAATCTGTTGCTCTTCTTCTAGTATTTTAAAATTTAAAGTTGGGGGTTTCGAAATTGATTCTATTTCAATACGTGAGAGAGTGTCTACTATTATGTTTTCCACACCTTTGACGTGTCGAATGTCAGTCGAAAATTGAGAAATAAAATCTAAATGTCTTAATTGGCGGGGTGAACATTTTTCTGGTTTTTGTTTAAACGCGTAAATTAGAGGCTTTTGATCAGTATAAATTGAAAAATGTCTACCTTCAAACATATGCCTAAATTTTTTAATTGAAATATATATGGCTAGTAACTCGCGATCGTAGGTGGACCAATTTTTTTGACTTTTATTTAATTTTGTAGAAACAAATGCTATCAGATCCCAGTTATTTTGATTGAATTGCATTAGAGAACTTCCAATCGCGAAATCTGAGGCATCTGTCCATAAACTTAATTTAGCGCCAAGAATGGGATATTTGAGGAGGGTTGCATCAGCCAAAGCTTTTTTAGCATTTAAAAAGGCATTATCAGCTTCCTCAGACCATTCGAGAGATTTCTGGGTTTTTCGAAGAGACTTTTAATTTTTATGCACTTCAAGAAATTTATTTAAATGATGTAAAATAAGAGCTGCTTTTGGAATAAAACGTCTGTAGAAATTAAATAGTCCTAAAAATCTCCGTAATTGAGTTAGGTTATTTGGCTTAGGAAATTTTAAAATAGCTTCAACTCTATCAGTTAAAGGTTCTAATCCAGCTTCTGAAATTTTAAAACCTAAAAATTGTAAACTATTTTTAGACCGTGGGCTGAAATCAGTAAAGAGCTTAAAAATAGAGTTTTGTATCACTTCTTTGGGGGCAATTTAGAAACATAAAACTAAACTCGATTTTTATGCGGAAAACATAAATATAAAAAGTTCTGGAAAAAATAGTTGCTCCTTTTTTTATAAATAACAAAAATTCAATGCACTTATTTCACTGTGCCTTTGAACACACGCGCATTGCCAGGTCAATTTTGGTGATCAAGCGCGAAAATGGCCAAGCTCCATGTTCTTTTCGTCAGTCGGGAAACTAAACGGGTGATCGCTCACTAGCCAATCTAGCGACTGCCATGTGATTCGTATTCTTCTGGCCGACCCGTCCTCAAAATTACATTTTCTAATTGACACAGGAGCAAACATATCTGTTTTGGCTAAAAAGTATGCTCCAAAAACCACACCCTCTGAAAATTTAGCCTTATATGCAGCAAATGGCACTAAAATTTCTACTTTTGGCAACAAACGCCTCGTTATAGATTTAAATCTCGCCCGAAAATTTTCGTGGTTATTCGTCATTGCTGACGTAAGCCAACCAGTTATAGGTTTTGATTTTCTTAAACATTTTGAATTGTTTATCGATGTCAAAAATAACCGTCTGATCGACTCTCGGACGTCTCTCTCGTCAAACAACATATCTTTCAACAATTTTCCCCTAGATTCCAACATATCCGTAATTATCGGTGATTCCAAATTTGAAAAATTACTGGCTGAGTATCCTGAGCTTACAAACCCTTCTTTAGTAACAAATGACCTTAAAACTTATAAAATTTTCCATCACATTGAAACTGAGGGATCTCCTGTATTTTCCAGACCTCGCCGTCTGGCCCCAGAATTACTCAAAGCAGCACGTTTAAAGTTCAAATACCTAATGTCACATGGAATTATTCGACCGTCCAAAAGTCCTTGGGCCAGTCCCCTCCACATGGTCCGCAAATCTAACGATGATTGGCGCCTTGTGGTGACTATCGTCACTTGAACGCTGTGAAAACTCCCAACAGGTATCCTTTACCCCATATTCAGGATTGTACACAGGTTTTTTTCGGCAAAAATATTTTTTCTACTCTCGACCTGGCAAGAGCGTATCACCAGATTTCCGTCAATCCTGAGGACATACCGAAAACTCTACTGTAACCACCCCATTCGGTTTGTTCGAAAACCTTAAAATGCCATTTGGACTTCGTAACACCGGTCTAACTTTCTAAAGATTCAAACATCAAGTGCTTTACGGATTGGATTTTTGCGTTCCCTACTTCGATTATCTCCTTATAGCATCTGCAACCGAAGATGAACATGTTAAACACCTTCGCATCATTTTTGATAAACTCCGCGAATACGGATTAAAATTGAACCCCTCTAAATGTGTTCTTGGAAAAACATAAGTCTCATTTCTTGGTTGCTTAATAACACCCACTGGCGTAAGCCCTCTTCCCGAATAGTCAGCAGTAATTTCTACCTTCTCTAAGCCTGAAACACTGTCTGAACTTTTTAGCTATACTAAATTTTTATCGTCGTTTCTTGCCTAAGGCGCAGCTACTCAAGCCCCACTTCATTCACATCTAAAAAACTCTAAAAAGAATGACAAACGATCTGTTCTTTGGACAGAGGAAACAACTGCCACGTTTAAAAAATGCAAAAGCGATTTAATGAATTCAGAAACCCTTGGTTTCCGTTGCCCTAATCAGCAGCTATCATTAATGGTAGATGCTTCCGATATCGCCATAGGAGCAGTATTGCACTCCCAAAGTACCAATGGTTTACAACCTTTAGATTTTTACTCCAGGAAACTGACGCCAGCTGAAACCAAGTACAGCACATATGATAGAGAATTATTGGCTATCTATTCTGCTGTAAAACATTTTCAGCTCGACCTTGAGGGACAAACCTTTTCTATATTTACTGATCATCGTCCACTTATATTTTTGTATAAAAAATATTCAAATTCTGCATCTCCTAGACAAATTCGGTATATGAATTTTATTGCTCAATTTAGCACTGACATTCAACACGTTTCTGGATCAAACAACCCAGTTGCCGACGCCTTATCGAGAATTTTCCCCATTAATTCCCTCTCCAATCCGAAAACTCTGTTTGACTTTCTCCATGGACTTTCCCACCCAGGAGTACGAACGACTAAAAGACTGACTCTCTCTCGTTTCGTCTGGCCTTTAATTTCATAAGACTGTGTTGCATAGACTCGCGCTTGCATTGATTGCCAGAGTTTTGCATTGATTGCCAGTTTCAAAAGTTTCCAGACACAACCATAGACCTTTTCAAGCCTTTGCTGTCCCCATACAACGCTTTCAACATAAGCACCTGGACATTGTCAGACCTTTACCCTCGTCGGAAGGATATTCTTATCTTTTAACAATGATGGACCGATTCTCTCGCTGGCCGGAAGCAATTCCGATACGTGACATTTTCACAGAAACCATCACCCCAACTTTAGTTACCCATTGCATCGCAAGATTTGGAATACCTACCACCATAATAACTTATCAAGGTCGTCAGTTCCAGTGGAACTCATTCATGAATCTCAACAAAATCCTTGGCATTCACCGAATTCGCACAACTCCATACAACCCTGCCGGGAACGGATTAATTGAGAGGTTTCACCGATCATTAAAATAATCGTTAATGTGCCACAATGAAGTCCAGTGGACATCAAGCCTGCCCATTACGTTGCTAGGTCTTCGATCAGCCTACAAGGAAGATGGTACCTGTGATGAGGTGCTTTACGGTACAACAATTTGGCTGCCTGCAGATTTCTTTCAGCCAACAAGTGTCTCTACTTCCCTGGATCCAGCTTCCTTCTTACAAAAGCTGTGCGAGTCTATGAGAAATGTTGCACCAGTGCCCACTTCAGCTCATATCAACCCCAAGTATTTCGTGCACCCAGCTTTGGATTCGTGCACTCATGTGTTTGTGAGGCAGGATGCTGTAAAATCTCCGTTGACTCATCCATATGATGGTCCTTATCAAGTGCTTAAACGGCTTAATAAAACTTACACTCTCCTCATTAAAAGAAAAGAATCCGTTATCAATGTCGACCGTCTAAAACCAGCATTTCCAATGTCTGAAACCCCTGAATCTTTAGTTCCTGTTCTCATTGCTACCCAAGCTTCCCCGAACTCTCCGAAAGCGACGCCTGTTCTTGTGATTCAAAGCTCTGCTGTAAATGAAGAACCCCTTGTGCAAACTACACGATCCGTTAGAAGAGTTCGTTTCAACACACGATATCTCTAACTCCTCGTGCCTTAGGCACTTGGGGGGGGAGTAATGTGGTGAAACACTTCTGCTCGGAAGTTGGCAGCAGCAGCCAGAAAACTTTCTATCTGAACATTGGCAACACCAATATCCTCGGAACAATAGCGAACGAGGAACAAAAGAGCAATTCAAGTTTTCCCCAGACGATGTGAACGGACGAGTTTAAAAACCGCTTCTCTTTCAGAGATTTTGTGTTTGCGACGTTTTCTTTAATCTGCAATAAAATTTAGTTAAGTTTCAATATATGGTGTGCGCTGCTATAATTTAAAAACACTATAGTCTTTTTTGTAATTAAGACCAATGGTAGCGAAATCTGAATTGGTGTTAGATATGACTAAATTTAACCAATTTTGTCTCTTCATAACTATTTTATATTAAAAAATAACATTAGAACGTTCTAACACACTAGCATTATTTATTTCATTTTCATCCGTATTATTAACAAAACGAAACGTTGCCAATCACTTAAAGTGAAGTATTAATTTAGAAAAACATAAAACTCAAACGATTTATAGTAAAATACTACATCCTCATCCTTTTGATGAACATCAAAAAACAGAAACACCCGTTAACATAAATAGGCATCGTAAAATCACTTTCTTAAACATAAAATACATAAAACTAAATAAGTACTTAAGAACCAAGAGTTAAAGTCCAAAAGTTTAGAAAGGTCATTTAAGAAACTTCAAAGTCCTGTAGCTTTGATGGCAATTGTACAGCTCCTCCGCTCCTTTATTTTTATCCCTTAGTTGGTTTACCGTTTCTTGAACCTCTTCAACTGAATCGCTGGATGTTTCAATTTCTAAGGGGTAAACACGTTGTACTGGGCGAAGTAATTCTCCAGAAACAGTTTTTATTTTCACCACTCTAGTAATACCATCTTTCCCTGGATACCTAGCTATGACACGTCCTAGTGGCCAAAAAACTCTTTTCTTGTTGTCATCTTCCACTAAGACAATATCATTCAATTTTAACTCTTTGCACCTTTTATTAGACTTTGCTAAAATCAATTGTCCCAGATATTCAGAACGAAATCGTTTTCGCAATTCTTCTCTTAACTTTTGCTGGTAACGAAATCTTCGGGTGATATCAACCTCATCTAGATGGTCTAAATCAGGAACTCCCACTGTCTGCATATCCTGTAAAAACATAGCTGGAGTCAAAGGATTTAATTCTTGATCATTTTCAGAAATGTAAGTTAAAGGCCGAGTATTGATGATCAATTCACAGTCATACAGTAAAGTAAACATTTCTTCATAAGAGATGCATGCGGTGCCTAAAACTCGTCTTAATAATTTCTTCATCATTTGTATCAAGCATTCCCAAAATCCATCCCAAAAGGCTGCTGTGGGTGGATTGAACTTACAGACTATTCTCTTCATATGCACCTCTCTTTGGACGGCTTCCCAATCTATAGACATAAGCAAGTTGTTTGCACCAACAAAATTCGTGCCATTGTCACTGTAAACAATATGTGGCCACCCATGCCTCGCGATGAATCTTCTGAAACACAATAAAAAAGATTTTGTAGAGAGAGACTGAACCAGTTCTAAACGGACAGCCCTTAGGACGGCGCACGTATAAATAACAATCCAGCTCTTAGTTCCGCCTCTTAGTGACAAATGGCCTGCTAGATCAATCCAAATACCTCGAACACAGAGGAATCTTTAATCCGATCTTCTGGCAATGGTACAGGCACAGTCTCTATACTCTTGGAACTATGTCTCTTGCAGCGAGTGCATCTGGATATAATTTTACGGACAGTCTTCCTAACGCTTATAATCCAAAAACTTTCTCTTAAGTCCAGGAGTAAGTTATTCATACCACAATGCAACAGATTTACGGGACGTTCATGTATCAAAGGTTCAACTAATTTGCTCTTGCTTGGCAACAAAATCGGAGTTTTGATAATCTGAACATCTTTCCGCTCAGTCAATTTTGTTTGGACTCTTATAATTCCTTCACTACCTTCTAGATAGTTGATATTTTTTAGACTTCTTAGATATTCAGCTGTGAAATGTTCTTTCTGTGCAATTTTCACCAGGATCTTTTCGGCTACATTTATTTCTTCTACTGATAATTCACCCTTTAAGCTTTCTTGCTGATCTCTTTTACAGTTAGAAATAAATCTTTTTGCCCATGCAATCATTCTGAGAATTTTCTTGTAGCTGGAAAAGTATTGCAAAAACCATTCTATGTCGGGGGGTCATTAACTACAAGTGTAATCTTAATCTTTTCCTGAATTGCTTCTTCATTACTTTGTATTGGATTTAGACCACTCCCGTTCCTCTTTAAACAGCCATTCCGGTCCCTCCCACTAACGGGAGTTAATCAATTTTTCAACAGAACAACCTCTTGAAGGCAAATCTGCGGGATTTTGTGACCCTTGAATATGTTGGTAATCTTCTATACTTGAAAGATTTCGTATTTTCTTCACTCGATTTTGTACAAAAACTCCCCATGGTTCTTCATGACAAATCCAATATAACGCTGTGGCAGAGTCAGTCCAAAAATATTCTTTAACATCTTTCAACTCCAAAGCTTTCTTCACGAAATCCGTAAGCCTTACTCCAATTGTACAAGCCATCAATTCTAATCTAGGAATAGACATCTTCTTTGATGGTGAAACTCTTGATTCAGCCATTATCAATTGCACATAAATATTTCCCTGCTTTACACTTCTCATGTAGACTTCCGCTGCATAAGAGAGTCCAGAAGCGTCACAAAATATATGCAAGAAAACTGATGCCGGTTCTTCAATTATTATACGTCTAGGGATTTTTAGATGTTCCAAGAGGTGTAGGTCTTTGAACCAATTCAAGAATTTAACACAGACTTCTTCCGACAAATTAGAGTTTCAACTTAATTTTGCTTTCCAACTTTCTTGCAACAATAATTTAGGATATAATGTAACTGGGCTCGTAAATCCTATTGGGTCAAAAATCTTTTGGGCCACTGAAAGTAATGTTCACCTAGTCAAAGACCTTTTTAGTTCCGAAATATTAACTTTGCAAAACAAAGTATCTTCTCTTTTGTCCCAGAACAGTCCCAAAACCGATGTTATTTCACCTTCCTTCTCTAGTTCTTCTAAGCTGTTTGACTCCCAACCTCTTAATTCCATTTTTGCTTCAGCCATTAACTTTGTAGATGTTTCAACAAACTCTTGAAATTATTGCTTCGATTTTACTGAAGTTACACAATTGTCCATGTAAAATGATTTCTTTAGTTTCTGTGCTATTTCTTTTACCTCAGGAGCTGCATTGTCTAAATGATTCTGTATCACTGCCCCCAGTATGAAAGGAGAACTTGTAACCCCGAAAACTACTCTTTTTATGTCTCAAAACTTCAATAGTCTTCTTAGAGACATCTCTCCACCACAGAAATCTAAGAAAGTTTCTATCTTCTGGACAGACTGAGATTTGCAAAAATGCCTTCTTTATATCAGAGACATCTCCTATTTTATTTCCCCTGAATTTCAATAAAATATTAGGTATGAGCTCAAGGGTGTTTGGCCTCTTTTCTAAGGCTTTGTTTAGTGAACAAGGGCCTTTCACTTTACTTGACGCGTCAAAAACTGGTCTAACTTTGATGGTTACATGGTTTCCTTCTTTGAAGACTCCTCTATGTGGCAGGAACAAGACGGTTTAGTCAATTCTTCAGGGGGTACTACTTCTATTATGTCTTCTCGCAGCCATTCTTCTAGAACTGCATTGTAAGCTTCAATATTTCGTGCAAGTAATTTTTCTGTAGTCTTTTCAAACCTTCTCTCACATAGAATTCCGTTATCTTGCAGATAATCTTTACATTTCCAAGGCAGTTTTACCTCATATCTACCATCTTCAACCGTCATTGTCTTTATAAGATTTTCTCTCACAGCATTCTCTAGTTCTAGTTTGTTTTGTGGCTCATAAGGATCTTGAATACCTATAGACTCTAAATTCCATAAATCACTAATATTGCCACTCTGGTTTAGAAGTGAAGTGGCTGTGGAAGCTATGTGGTTGGTTTTCACTTTTCCCATTACAACCCAACCAAGTGACGTTTCCATTGCAACAAGACCGCTTTTGAGATATATTATTTTTCCTGTGTACAAAGCACCTGCATGATCAGCCACAATTAGCAATTCCATTTGTGTGTCTTTTTCTCCAACGTCAGTCAAGAAAATATTATTTTCCAATAATTCAGCAATTATTGTTCCATTTTTGATGCAAGGAATAGTTCCACAAATTGTAGGCTGATCTAGAACTTGAATTTTGCAGGAAAATTCACTATTTATGTTCATAAGTTTCATGTCATAGCACCTGTGCTCATTTTTAGAAACCTTTCCTGCCAATACAAAGTGTGATAAAACTTCTTTTTTGCTCGGCAATATTCCCATTTTATCAACAACTTTCTTTAGAACGTAGGATTGCTGAGAACCCAGATCAATAAGGGCTCTGACATTACGCCTTTTTCCTTGAGATGCAATGGTCACTATCAACGTTTGCAGCAATACTTCTTTAGTTTTACACAAATTGGATATAGAACTACTTTCTGCTTCTACGACTTTATCTGGATTTTTTGTTTTTGTAGGATTGAAATCCGGACACATAATAATATAATGTTTCTTACCGCAACATATGCATTGAATTTTGCAGCGGCATGACTTGGCTCTATGCCCGATCTTCAAACATGCATAACAACATTTTTAGGATTTTAAAATATCCATTCTTTCTTCAAGTGACATTTTTTGTCCATAGAAACAGTCTTTGCTTAAATGTGACTTGCCGCAAAATGCATATAATACTTTGTGTTCATCTTTATTACCGACAAACAAATCACACAGTTGGCTGAGTCAATTCTGTTTCGATAGGTCTGTGTTTCTTCAAAATATATTCATTGTGTTTTATTCCTGTTTTAACTAATGAAATTCTTTCTTCTCCTTCTACCTCAGCTCTTAAAAAAGGCAGTAAATTATTCAATTTCTTACTATAGGATTTGTCTTCTACATTAAGGTTAGGATTTCTTAACCAAATTCGAAGAACATCTTCCGGTATACAAGATTCCACCAAAGGAAATAACATTGCAGCGTACTTGTCGGATGTCATCCCTATTGATTCTAAAGATCTCAAATAAGATTCTAATTTATCATACAAATTAATGATGTTTAATTTAGATTTGTTATTTGTAGCATTTTTAATCACAAGTCCTAAAAGTTCTCTAACATAATATTCAATAAGCAGCTCTTCTCTTCCAAGCCTATTTTTCAAACTCTCAATGGCTTTATTATGATTTTGCGCTGTAGGTGAGTAACTATCTATTATTCCTTTTGACCTAGTACCAGGAATCATACATTGAATAAGATACTGGAATTTGTCTTCTAACTCCATATTTGGATCATCATGAATTCTTTTAAATTGGCTCCAAAACAATAACCAACCTTTGATCTCACCGCCAAATCTCATTAATTCTATCTTTGGTAATTTTAATTTAGTCTTTTCAATATTTACAATACCTGTATTCCTATTTCAAAGCAATTTATCTTTTAAGAATTGTAAACGGCTTCTAATCTCGTCAAACTTTTGTGTATATTCTTCAACGTTTTCAAATTCGTCTGCGTATTTCATTTGTTCCGAATCTTCTTTTAACAACATTTCCAAAATAATTTCATCAATGTCAGCATATCATTAAATACTCGTTCTAATGAATTAAATTTTATTTGAATATATTCTACCTTTACGTTTTCATCATCGAAAAGTGTCTTGATACTTTTGTACAATTTGGTAAATGATGTACGAATCGGTGTTCACTTCTTAACGTGAGCTTGAACACCCATCTTATCACGCACTTTTGATATGAATGTTAAAAAGGTTTCAATTCCAAACAAAAAAAAGTTTACAGCGATATCACGTCCGGGTCTCCAAAAAATGTTAGATATGACTAACTTTAACCAATTTTGTCTCTTCATAACTATTTTATATTAAAAAATAACATTAGAACGTTCTAACACACAACCATTATTTATTTTATTTTCATCCGTATTATAAACAAAACGAAACGTTGCCAATCACTTAAAGTGAAGCATTAATATAAAAAAAAAAAACATAAAACTCAAGCGATTTATATTAGCCATTGTAAAATCTGCTTTTCAACTATATTTTTCTCTATATGTTCTAATTTTCTAGGAGGTAAATGAGATAGGTTTGTCATCAGTTAGAATTATTTTTATACGTAAGTGTGTATCAACAACTTTAGAAATCATATCTTTGACGAACTCAGAATCATTTGTAAACGTATCAGTTTTCTCTATTAGTTCTTTTAAACAAATAATTGTAGAATTATCAGGTACAGCTATGCCTAGTTCTTGGGCGGTGTTTATTAAATCTATTTTTGTATTTCGATACATGGTTAGTAAAAAGGTTTGATCCTACCTGATTTGAAGATGATTTTCGTTGTCACCTGAAATAGAAGCGATAAGTCTCAAGCAGGGAAGAACAGTTCTTTTTCCCCGTTGGATGCTCCTTACGACGAGTTGCCTATTTGAAATTGTGCGAAATACGGTGGAATTTGTCTTTCAGCATTGCCGTTGGCTGTTGAGATCCTTAGAGCAAGAATGTTGGCTCGTGGCTAGTGCTAGGTCCTCGGGGCAGTGGTATTGGCTCTTTTTCGTTGGAGCGGTGAAGTTAATCTGCAGAGCGGCTCTTTGCAGATGCGATGATTCTGAAAGACTCTAGGTAGCCATTGCCATTGTGTTCGGGCGACATTCGTTATGGTTTCAAATTTAAAAATAGTTTGAAAATAAAGACCGGGCGAAAACCCTTAATGTGGGTGTCCCTAGTAGGGATGTCTAGGGGTTTGTCGAATGAGCACGTTGATGAACAAAGCTATTCAATGGTTATAAGATTTAAGCCCCCACACACGATACTACCTTGTCAATGGCCAACCAATTTGAACTGAGAAGAGTATCGTGTGTGGTGGTAGTTTGACAGATTGGAGAAATTTCAGGACCGTTCTGAATTTTCGTACTACATGACTCTAATTATAGGAAGTAAAGAGTAGCTTCCTGCAGTCGCGTGTATTCCCACAGGGTTGTAAAGCATTTTTGGCGACATTTAGAAAAAATATTTACCATTTAAATTTTATACTTAAAAATATTTAATATTTCTGAAATTTAAAAAAATTTATTTGTCTACAGAACAAATAATATACTAGAATTGACAGACGCATACAAAGATTGATCTTATTTATGAACATTGATTATACGAATATTATATGTTCATGTAATGAACTATTACTAAGAAATAGAATGTATGCTTAAAACTATTTGAATTCCCCTGTATTAAAACATTATAATTCAGTTAGTGAAAAGCATTAAATTCCAATTAATTTAAGAGATCTTACTTTGTTATAATTAAATGGAAAAAAGACTTTTTAATCTTTTGTTATAACCTTAGTTTAATAAATCAATGTAAATGATTCTAAGACTTTTATTTCCACAAATATACCTAATGGTGAACTTTTATAATTGGCTCACATTTTCTGTATTATTTATACCAAAGCTAGGAGAAATTATTAATGCAAATTTTAAATCTTTGCGTTTTCTGGCAACAGGTAGAACGTATAAAGTCACATTTAGTCGCATTTAAAAAACTCATGAATATACTTATTTTTATAATTAAATGTGTTTCCTTAACCAACAAACTTTTTACTACTTCTCATTCATCTTAATATAATGTAAGAAATTCTTATCTTTTAAGTATACTTCTTTTATCATATTAAGATGTGAAAGAAATTTTTGCTGCATCAGACAATTTTTACATAATCAAATCCAGAGCAATAGCAAGTAATATTTTTGTGCTTAATTTACTCATATTAAAGCTATAGTAGTAATTTAAAAAAAAATTTATCTATATGAAGGATGTAAAATATAATATAAATTCTTGATAGTAGATATTACAAGCAAGCAAATGAGTAAGCAATAAATATTAAAAAGACTCGTAAATACGTCAAGATGTAAAACTAATTGAATTAATTCTTTTAACTTATAGAATTTTTGGCAATTTTTATTTTTATTTATTTTTTTTTATTATTTTTTTTTTTTTAATTTGCAAAACATACATTGGAAGACAAAAGCAATAAATGTTGAAAAATGGCACCCTTAACAATAACTTTCCCTTCCAGATATGCTTTCCTTGCTCTGGTCCTAAGGACAAGTAGTATCATGTGTGTGCTTAATTACTTTCTACCCCTTTTTAAATCCAAATGTAGAATTGTGTCGTGTGTGGCGGGCTTTAGAATTTACAGGAGCTTCTATTGCAATATCCTCGCTGAACTAGCGCGCAATGTCGGGGTAGATGCGTGGGTAATGGCGGTGGCGCTGCCGTCTCTGGAATACACAACATTTGTTATATATATTTTTTATTTTAAAAAGAATAAAAACTTATAATACATATTTTAGATTTAAGACGATTTATTTTTATTAATGTCACGTTTCAAATTACTATGAATATGTTCATTGATTTAAAAAAATTACCTGAACTAAAATTGACATTTATTCAATATATTTCCATGTATAGACATTTGGCAAAGTATTTATTTTGCCAAATATGTATAAATATGTACTGAATTTTATCGATAGAATTATAAAATTTTGTAATATTTTCAAATATTGCTCTAAACTAGAATTCAGTTAATATATAAAGTATTCATAAAACATTTTATTTATAACGATAAGTAAGTTCCTGTTGATCGAATTCTTTACTCAAAAATTATGTATTAACACTGCATTAGAAAGAAATCCTACTGACCAAACTTCGGGAGGGAAACAGCAGAGAGAATGTTTGTCTCTATTATTGCAAAAAAGTGTTTTTTAAAAATTGTTTTCCAACGTCTAATTAATTAAAAGTAAGTGCACAAAAATTGATTTTTTCCTAAGTCTAATGACAGCTCCCTAAATTTATTACGTTTATTTTATCCCAGATTCCAAAATTATGTAAAATTAATAATTATTTTTCTCTTGAAAATATGTACGACTGCAAATAAGCTTTTGTCTGCACTAATTTTTTTAATCATTTTTCTCTCATATCACAAATATTATCGCGTATGAACAATATAATTGGAAATACATATATGAAATAGTCATGTAAATATATTGCTGATTTTAGGAATACTTGATCATAAGATTTTATCCTTCGGTTTATGTTTGTATGCAATAAAATTTGTTGTAATTTTATATTTCAAGCATTTTTTAGAGTAAACTAATAACTATATACTATAGTAAAATAATACTAATAACTATAGCAATGAAATGAGCATATTTTTATTCAAAAATACTTTATAGCGTTATTCTGGGAGAAAGTTTGTTGTTGTTGTCGTGTGCCAGCCAGGCTGGTAATATGGGGTGCGCTGCTCCACTTGTTCCAACTGAAGCATATTTGGTGTGGAGTCCGACTTCCTCAGTACACACATGCCATAGGTACCCGTTTATAGGGTAGGCAACCTTTCACACACAAAGAAAGGACAAAGACAAGAAAGAGAAAGAGAGAAAGTACATCCATGCCCGAGCCAGGGTTCGAACCCAGGTCCCACCGAACTGTAGTCAGGTACGCTAACCACTATACAGGTTGGGCGGCGGGAGAAAGTTTAAAAAAAACATTTATACACAGCAGCAAAGTGTTAATATTTTACATATTAATAAAACACATTTTACATTAAAGTCATTAATTTTACTAATAACAAATCATCAAGTTACTTCATCATTATTGAAATATTAATTTCTAGTCTTGAAAACGTTTTAAGTATAAATTCATTTAATAAATATTTTCTGAAATTTTATATTGTTTTCAACCTTATTATAAATGAAAATATAAATTCCACATAAACCCATAAGTAAAGTTATAGACTGTTATAAAAAGAATTTTTCTAACATTTTTTTTAAATTTCCAATGTTTTTCCCACGTATTACAATTTTTTAATGTATAACACATTCTGAAAGCACAATTAAGGAAATGTTTAATTTCTATTTTGTTTTCTTATTTTAGTTTAAATCTGACAAAAATTATGGTGCAAATTAATCGAAATCTTTGTATAACAATTAATGATTATATGATATTTAATGATACGGAAAAAAACTACTAACACCATATTAAAGCAAAGAAGTATGTATGATATGATAAATTCATTTCATGTTTGCTTCATCTTTTGTTTAATAGAATTTTTTCCAAATTCATTTATTGAAAAATTGATTTCACACTTAACAAATTAATTTCTAAAATTAATTTCCAATTATTGTAAGATTTTAATTGATTTCGCCAAATTCACACGTCATCTCTATATTTGATTTTAACTTCATATTTCCCACTCACTTCTTTTCATAATTTGATGTTTCGAATTCATTTCCTTTCGCACAATTCAAGTTTTCAAATTCACTTCTAGAGATTCTTTGGTTTTTAATTGCATTTTTTTTAAATTCATTTCAGTGTCAAGTTCCAATTCAATTTCTTATATTTATTCCTAAAAGTAAAAAATTTCTTAAATGTGTAATAAATAAAATAAAGCTGCGAAAGCAATTATAAAATTTAAATGTTTTATTATGTTTCATTGACACATGCAAACTAATGAAAAATTTTAAATATAATTATACATTAGGAATAAAATGCTGTTAAGTGAAGCAATTCAAAATGTTATACATTTAAATTATATAAAAATTATGCTTTTCTTAACAAGATAGCAAAACAACGTAAAAGTTTGTGAGCAGTAACAATAAATGAAATGTTATGCTTCTATTAATATTAACTGCACATATTTAGTTGTACGAATTTATAAAAAACTATATTTTGCTAACAATTTTTTGAAAATGTATTAAAATTTAAGTTATTTTTGTCCTATTAAATTGATTTAACGCTTTGAAGTTCATCTTAATAAAAATTTTCCCACGCAATTTGGAAAATACTTTACTTAAATATCTTTCAAGGATGAGTTGAAAAATACATATAATTGTATAATATTTATATCTTATTAAGTTATTTATAATATTTATTATAAATATTTTGGTATTATTATTATATGTATTGTTATTTATAATATTTATTATAAGTGAGTTAATATAAAGTATATATATCACTATAAAGTATTAATACTTAATACTTTTCATTTTATTCATTGAACATACGTAACTTAGATCTTTATCAAATTTTTTTTATTATCTTTTAGTTTCTTTTTCAACCTAATCAACAGCTGTTAAAAAAGATTCCCTGTCTTGACAAGTGCTTCTTCGAAACTTTTTCTATCGATTGAATTGTTATAAGATTTTTCTGGCTTTTCATTTGTCAAACATGTATTTTTAGAAATGTCACACTAACAGATTTAAGTTATGTTTATATATGAAACACTATTATTTTGCTAGTATAAAGATTTATTTTTGATAAGAAGATGACACCATGAATTCAAATTGTTTGAAAAAAACTGACGTTTGGCTTAGTATCTTAAAAGAATATACTTCTTCGATGAGATATCAACATACACATCATGCCTGTAATAGAAAGAAGAACGTGCTTCAAGTGAGGAAGAAAGAAATAATGCAAAGATTTAGAAATGAGTCAGAAATCTTTCAGTATGATGAATGATATTCTTGGCGATTTCAATTCGGCTCCTTTGATCGGAGAGGTTGCTGGCACAGTGGCCGCGGGATTTTCTCTCGTATCTCATGTGACTTCTGGAAGTGTGGATATTGCCATGTCTGCTTTAGACTGCGCAGATGTACCGTTTGAACAGCTCCAAGAATTTATTCAAAAACAATTCAATGAAGTGAACAGAAAATTGGATAGCCAATCCGAAGCGTTGGAAGCAGTCTCCAGAATGGTGAGCAAAACTTTATCTGCTGTCGAGGAATCTAGGACAGAAATGATTGAAAAGTTCGATGAAGTATTGGAATCAATTGAAGAAACAAAAATAGAACCTGTAGTGTCTAAAATCAATAATTTTGTTCTATATTTCGAGGCTGAAAGAAAGATAATACGAGGCCTAACACAATATGAATATGCAGCCAAGCTGGAGGAAACTCCGAGTCTTTTGGTTTTCCTCCGGGAGTCGCGCACTCCCATGAGTGACAACAGCCTAAACAATGCTTTATTTGATATTATAAAGCATGGATATGCTATACCCGATTCAAACGAAGATGAGATTTCTTTCAAGGCTCTCTATGCATTGCTCTATGGGACAGAGGCCCATATCTCAGTCATGACCTTCTTGTTAGAACAGTATTCATACCTTGCTAATTACCATTATGAAAGAGGGGAAATCGACAAATATAATGAATATTTCGGTTCTATTCATAATGTTTTTGAAGAATTTAAGTTGTCGCTCGTAGACAGTGGAACACCGAGAAGTACTGGACCAAGTGATTAAAACACTGACAGATATTTCAAAAATAGATTTTTTGAGACTCGAAAGGGATGACATAATTCATTTGTTAAACAACAAAATCGATACTTTCATTCAAGTTAAGGAAGATCTAGGTAGCATGGTTCCAACTATAATCACAGAAACACCACAAAACTACGTACAAATTTCATTTAATGCTGATATTTCTGTCCCTATTGGAGAATGGGAAAAAAATGCGAAAGTAAGCTATGCAGTTCAGTATCGCCCTGAAAAGGACTTTTCCCTTGTTGGAAAATGGTCAGATCCTGTAACGGTTGAAACAAGAGCCTGTCCAACTTTAAGAATGCCTGTTGATCGAAAAAGAAGGCAAATATTCATTTTTAGAAAATTCGAAAATAGTAAACCCCAATTAGTAGGTTCTGTGATGCCATATCAAGAAAGGTTTTTTGATATAAATCGAGACCTTTACAATGCTGCTGGAAATCCAGATATAGAAACTGGATCCGCCGAAGCGAAAATATTATTAAAAGCAAAAGCTAAAGCAACTGCAACTTTCGAAAAAGATAAAAACGCTTTACACGCAGCTGCCAGTAGTATCAATATTTATGTCGCCTTTAGAATCTTAATGCAAGTTAAGCCTACGGAAATTAATGCACAAGACTAAAACGGATACATTCCGATGCATGTAGCAATGAACAGTGGGAACTCTGTCTTCGTACATTTTTTAATAAATCAGGGGGCTTTAGTAAATCTGACAACAAATCGAGATCACTTGACACCACTCCATCTCGCTGCAAATCGTGGTTTGGTGAAAACTTTTTTTAGGTTACTTGAGAGTCCCGGAATAAACGTAAATGAACGAGACATTGAAGGATATACACCATTACATCATGCCGTTCTGGGTGGAAAATACATAGTTGCTGCTTTTATAAGTAATAAAATGACTGAAATAAACCCCAAGTCTACAAGAAAAGAGTTGACTCCATTTCATTTGGCTGTTATGAATGATGATCTTCCAGTAGCTCAAACCTTTATAGAAAGTCGACAAATTGACGTAAATGCTGGTGATAAAAATAATATGACACCGCTTCATTACGCTTCAATGTTAGGATATTCGAGCATGCTGCAATATTTGCTTTCCTTAAATGGTATTAACCCCAACACTGCAACGCATGACAACAAATGGACACCTTTGCACTATGCAATCTTCTTCAAACACGATGAGATTGCATTGCAATTATTAGACTTTTCGAACACAGATTACAACTTCAAAGCGGAGAGTGGAATCGCACCACTTTATTTCGCAGTGGCCTTTGGTAAGAAGAAAGTAGTGTCAGAAATGTTGAAGAAAAAAATTAACTTTGAAGTTAAAACAACAGATGGATACACACCTCTTCATTTCGCAGCCATGGGAAAAGACCCAGGAATAGTCTCAATTTTACTAAATAAAGGAGCTAACATTGAAGCGAAAACAGTTGATGGATCGACTCCATTACTTAAAGCTACTTTTGCAGGAAAACCAAAAACAGCATTAGTATTGATACATAAAGGAGCAAATCTGAGTGCTAGTGATAACGACGGTCAAACGCCAATTCATGGAGCTGCATTAAATGATCAGTTAGAAATTATAAAACAACTGCTTACTCATGATCCCAATATTATTGATACTAAAAATAAGAATTCAGATACTCCATTGAATTTAGCAGCCCAAAACTTCCACACGGCAGTCGTAAAATACCTCATCAATAAAGAAGCAGATATCAACACTACAAACAATGATGGAATTTCTCCCTTGATTGCTTTTGCGAAGGCTGGTAATCTAAATATGGTGAAGTATCTCATAGATAAAGGTGCGGATGCTTACATCGTTGATAATGAGGGGGTTAATTTCCTTTACCACGCTATTAGAAACAATCATCGGGATATAGTTGAATATGCAAGCAATTTAAAAAAATTAGATTGGGAAAAAATAGATAACAAAAGAATAGAAAAGTGCCCTAAAGTTTGTTCCATACAATATTTTGCCGTCTGTGATTCTGTTCGGTATAATAAGTTAAATATTGTAAAATTTTTGTTAGAAAGATTTACTAAAAATATGTGCGAACCCTTGCCTGAAGCTGTTCGTTTTGGCCACTTCGACATTGTGAAATATCTTGTAGAAGAAAAAGGAATGGATGTTAATCTTTTTAAAGACTATTATAATCCGTTTAACACGCCTTTGTGTAATGCTGCAGCAGGTGGTCATTTAAGAATAGTTAAGTATCTCTTAAAACATAAAGCTGAACCGTATACTAACTGCGACTTTAAATTTGCCATAGATCTTGCTATAGAACATGGTAACGTAGATATTGTTAAATTCATATCTGAAAACGGTGCTGATCTAAGAAAGAAAAACAGATTATCGAACTCGCCTGTATATACTGCATTCAATAATAGAAAATATACTATTTTAGCATATTTTATCAAAGAAGGAACCAATGATATCGATTTAAATGATCGAGACTCTATGAATAATACTTTGCTCATGAATGCTGTTGCTGCTGGCTTATATGATGTGGTTAAACTTTTGGTTGAAAAAGGTGCTGATGTTACAGCTACGAATGATTTAGGAGAAACTGCTTTAGATATGGCTAAAAACCAAAAGCAATTGCATATTGCAGAATATTTACAATCAAGAAATGCACGATACGTCCAAAAAAAGTATGGATATCAAAATGCCCTATCTTAATTTTATATCCGATGTGAAGCTAGGTAATGAAATCAAACATAATAACTATAAGAATATTATTGGGAAAGAAGAAATTTTCAGACTGCAGGAGACTAAATCGGCCGTTGATATAACTGGATTTCTCATGTTACTGGATGTGATCATAAGATATTTAACTAACCAAAAATATATTGGAGAGGGAAATGAATTAGCATTAGAAGCAGCTATTCAAGCTACTGCTTTGAAGATTACTGAAAATTTTGAAAACCTTTTAGATATTTTACCAACTTTTTCTGGTGTTGATTTTTGTGAAGTTCATAGAAATGTATATAAAGCATTAAAGAATCGTCCCATTATATGCGCATCGATGAGAACATTCTCCACTCTGACATCGGAGAAGAAATGTCTGATTTGTTGAGAGCACACTTTGAAGATGATCGTGGAATTAGGGAAACTTTCCAGCTACTTCGTCAACAATGTCTCGTGTCAGAAGAAATGTAACAGCTCTTAAAAAGATCTTGGTGATTGCAGATGCTTTCGAAAGGTAAGAAAGAGAATATTTACATCGTATTGAAAGTAAAATTTGCAGATGAAAAATTTGATTTTAAGAAGCGTAAATTTAAGAAACCTTTGTGAATGTCAAAAAAATAATGCTTATTATTTTGGATGTTAATGACGAGCCAATGACAGGAGTGTTTGCCCACATATAAGCAAATTATTGCCCAACCTTCTAATATAGAGATGTAATAGAGAAATATAGGTATAGGAAGCCTTTTGCGGTAACTTATATGCGTATAGGTAAGATTGACTTCTCAAGCACTCTTGAGATACAAATATAGGTCATTTACATCAAATTCTTGGTTAACTGAATCCATTTACTAAGTTGAAGCTCGTCATGCAAACAATTTAATGATTCAAATAACTCGTTATATTAATTTAAAAACAATTGATTTAAACTATGCTTACACTATATAAAAAAATGTAATCTCTATCATATTTAAATGATATTTAAGTATTATAAAACGGAATTATATTTTATTCGATAGCCAATTTAATTTAAGATAGAAAATTTATATTTTCGTTAAGCATGAATGCATATTAATAATCAATAATTGAACTTTGTCATTATTGCTTTCATTGAATTCATTTTAAGGCAGATAATTACGAAAGTATTATTAATGATTGCAAGTAGGAGAAATGATGTTATTCATTATAAAATAGTACGACGATTTAGGAATGTGCAAAATCACTCCTAAAAAGTAAGCTGTCTAAATATAGATTTATTTTATATAATTCATGAAATAGATTACTCACAACTAAGAAAAAGTACAAATTTGTTTGTAATCACTTTAATATAATACTGGGATTGATTTAAATTATGATTGACACAGAAATTTGTGAAGTGTCATATCATTGATAAGGTAATATTATATAGTATAAATAACAACTGCAATGGAATAACACAGTATATTTTGAAAAGCTGAATGAAAATCACGTAATATCAACAGTTACTACTTTTATTTTCAAAAATCACTCTTAAGCGTTAATTTAATTGACATTCTTTTTTCTCCCATTCCTCAAATTTAAATATTTGCTAGAGGTCTGAATGATTGTTTTTTAGTCTGCTTTATTACATGTAATCAAAATTTTAAATTTTAGTAGAAAAAGTTTGTCTAGAAATTCCGATGAATATATTAGAAAAATGGAGATTCTATTTGAAAATAAATGTAAACATTTTTACTCTCAATCAATTTTAATTAGGGTTTATATCAGTGATATGTAGTTTTGGAATGCAAAATTAATATTTAGCGTATAATATTTAAAAATCTAAGATGTTTTTAGCCCAAATATTTTTATTCGTTCCAGCATAACAGAAATTTTGCATACTTACTTAATGTATTTGAACATAATTTACGAATATTAAATCACAACTTTTGTTGTTTTTTGGAGTAGTTTTCACTTCAGAGAATTTTAATCACAAACACTGACCAATAAATTTCATTGACTTTCAAGAATATGTTAAATACAATTTTAATTGTCCGATTTTTTTTTAAATATTTATTCACTTTAGACTTTATTTAAAATAGTGTGTAATACAATAATTAATGATAAATTATCATAATTTTGAATTTTGTACAACACAATAAATAATTTCGAAGCTAAAAATAAGTACATTTAATAGTTAAGTTTGATATTTATAAAGAATGAGAACTTTCAAGCTTTCGTTGACAAATTATTTTAAGTTAAAAAAAAGAAAACATATTAATTTGATACTTTTAGTATAATTATAAGTCCATTTTATATATTTTGTGTATATAATAAATATCTAGCAAAATTATTGTAGACAATAAATATTGTATTCAATTATTTAATAAATGAAATTAGAAATAAAGGAAGAAGTTTTGCAATATTTTTCATATTTTAAAATAAAAGGGAATAAAAAATGAAAAGTTGAAAAATAAAGTAGGCATTTAATTAAATACAACATATAGATCAAATATAAGAGCAAAACGCTTATATAGTGGTTCAAATACATTTTCCTTATAATAGCAATATCGAAAATTTTTTCATGATTTTTTTTTTTTTTTATTATTTAGAAATTAGTTTTACACATTAATGTGTATTATAATATTTGAGTTCCTTAATGAGAAATTAGTGCAATCATTCATAATGCCCATATCAGACAGGCATAGGTTGATAAATGAAAGGTTGGATTTTGAAAGGTTAAACTATGAAATTTGGGTTGGACCCTAGCAGAGCTCACATCCTTGGCGTGAATAATTTTGGTTAGCAATAAATTTCGTCATTCTTGGAATCCTACTTCGTTACATTGGATATGATAAACCTAACTATTTTTGGAATTCTTATTTTGCCATTTTTTCCTTTGTCGCCAAAGGTGTGGACTCTCCTAGGATTTTACCACAATTTCTCATGACTAGAGAATCATTTGAATACAAAATTATATATTTTTTCTGTTATATTTTAAATATTGTATGTGCTAAAAAAAACATTTAATGAAACTTTTAATTTTATTAAATGTTTTTTCAATAATAAAAATATGCATATGAAAAACTAAATATATTTCCTTATGCTTAGAGAAAAGCTTAAGGAATAATTTTTTTTAAAGTAAAAAATCATTCCCTAAGCAAATTTTAAAAAATTAAATTTTTTTTAAAAATTATGCAGACACTTTAGATGAGTTTATGGAAAACAAAACTTTTCAATAATAACTAATGGCTTTAATTGAAGATTCAATAGTAATCTTGCTAAACTAATTTTAATTACATGGTTAATTGTTTTTGCTTGTTTCTATAAAATAGCAAGAGTAAGATTGGTTTCTTACATTATGTATGCAAAGGTAGATTGGAATTAAACAATTAAAATTGATTTGAAATGTGAATATCCCCACAATATGCGATAGTAAAATTTATGAATTATATTAATTTAAGCACAGAGTACAAATCATTGATTTAGAGAAATGAAAAGATAATTGAAATAAAACGAAATTAAAAAAAAACATCGTACATTATTTGAATATTTAATGTTTTTACATTAAATCTCTCACTTCACTAGTAATTTTTGTGATGTTTAACGGAATATTTTATTGAAAAAAAGATTGGGTTTGTAATTTTTTGAAAAGTAACTAATATAAAACCTAACATTTTCATAAGAAAGAGTAATATATTTTCATAACTATAAAACACAAGAAGCAATTTAAAAAAAAAATAAATCCTTATTTTTTTTTTTTTTTTTTTTACTTGATTTTATATATTATTCTACAATTTGTAAATAAGGATATCAGTTATAGGAATTTATGTTTTAACCATTTTGGTATAGAATGACCCCAAAAAAACAAACGCATTTTGTTAAATCATGTTTTCTTGAAATTAATTATTTCGTTTAGATTTAAAAAAAAACAGTTTAAAACAGGGCAATCTTAACTTGTTTCATTTTATAATGCAGAGCAATCAGGAAAATCCAAAAACTGATTTAAAAAATTGTAGATATCAAACATAGATTTTTTTTATATTTTTGAACGATGTTCCATAACTTAAATAAAACGTGTCTTATGATTCAATATTTTTCTTTTTCCTCTTTAACTGTATATATATATATATATATATATATATATATATATATATATATATATAATGGGAATGCCATATCAAATGTATATCCGATAATCTCACAAATTTTTATATCCTTCTGTGTCATATAAATAAAAACTTTAAGGTCGCGAGTACAAAACCTCCATGAGTTTCAGATTCAACAGAAAAGATGACATCGGACTTGGTATGCGCGAGTAATATTTCTTCGGAGCGAATAATCCAAGATTTGGAATCATTCACTCATAAACAACAGGATCTAAAAGCTGCTTCCTTACTTGCACTTATTTCAAAGTGCCTACATTGGAGTTTTTAAGTTTTCGAGAACTTTCTTATTACATGTAAATACTGTATGTTTAAAAAAACATCCTCGGAAGGGAGTCGCTATGGATGCCAAAATAATGCTTTATAACTGTTTTAATTTTCTAGATTTTCCATTACGTTCTTCACGTATGCTTCCCCGTATCAAGCATTAAAAATATTTTAATACACGTGATAGTTAATAGACCGAGGTTCCGTTTTCAGGCTTGACAAGATCGAGTCAGTGGGTCGATAAAACTGACAGAGTACCCACGGAACTGAAGATCGGGGGTTTCGCGGCCATTTGCTTCGCACTCCAGAGCCTACGCACAGTTATGATGAGTCAGCTGTTTGAAGTTCTTTAAGGCGATCTAAATAATTCGCTTTTTACTGTCCAAACTTCAAATTGGAATCATACAAGAGAGAATTATATAATTGTTTGGAATCATTTGTGTTAGATTATTTTTTTTTCTAAATTAAATTATTATGATTAATAAAATAGAACAGAATTTATATCCAGCAAGATCACGCTTTTTATTTTAAAAAAGACCAATTGATAAGAACATTGCTTTATTTAAGTAATTAAATTTGAAAAATATTTCAGTGTATTATAATACTACATTGATATAATATTAAGATTGAACAAATCGAAATTCT
Source organism: Latrodectus geometricus (assembly GCA_026290005.1). Taxonomy (NCBI): domain Eukaryota; kingdom Metazoa; phylum Arthropoda; class Arachnida; order Araneae; family Theridiidae; genus Latrodectus; species Latrodectus geometricus. The sequence continues at coordinate 1,051,451 of JAPDSC010141619.1, forward strand.
CAATTTGCCAAACTAAATTATTAGAAAGAAAAAAAAAAAGTTACCAAATTATTTCTTAAATATTGAATTTGTAATTCTTGGGTAAAAATGTATTTAAGGATTATTGTAAAATGTTATCTATTTTCTTTTCTCTAAATTTTCACTTTTATAATATTTTAATTTATCAACCACCATTCTGATCTTTAGGGGGTATTTCCAGAGCCCTTGTTCAAAAAAATAGGCACTGTAGGCCCTCTCCTCCCGATAGGCTGTCGTGCCACATATTTCACAATAATTACTAGAATCCTGAAAAATAACCTTTGAATAAGATCTATGATTGATTCGTTTAGTAAAAATTAGGATTCAATTTTAAGAAATGACTGGAAAATGATACAATTTTCACACATCTTTTCTATGCATAAACGTTCAATCACACTGTGAGTGACTAAAGCAATCTCGAAAGAGAGAAAATGTGATACAATGGGTTATCTTTCGAGAATCTCAATTTCAGACAGCCGTATCACAAATAAGAATGAAATTTCTCTTTAGCTAAGGCAATAATATTGTTCACAGTAATTTCATTCGGTAGATTTTGCAAGTTTGAAATTTTCAATAATTTTTACAGATTGTAATTTGAAGGTGTGTTTGCAATTTTATTGATTATAAATTTTGGAGTAAATTAAAAATCTTCATTTGACCACACTTGTAACTTGTATTCAGCTTAAATTCGAAATTGACTCGATTTGAATACTTTCGAGAAAAATAGTCATTTAAGAATTTCTTTAAAATTTTATTTGTGTTTGGTACATAAAGAGATTAAGAAATATCTAAAGTTTCGTTTGCTTTTCCATTTTATATAAAGACACATTCGAACCTTTCTTTAATCTACCGAATAAGATCTAAAATTTACACACATTATACACATTTTTTTATCACAATATTTCGTTTGACAATTAAAGATCATTTCATTTTCAATGCCTACCATCACTTCGGAAAACAAAGAATAATTAAATTTCGCCAAATAATCTTTCATAAAATTGAGTTTGGCATTAGTACTAATACCAAGGTGATTCATTTCGTTTTGAAAATTCGTGGAAAAGATTATAGATGAAAAAATAAGGTGAACGAAAAACAATAGTTGTTATTAAAACTAAAATAAGTTGTGAAATATTGATAGACAAAAAAATAGTTCATATTAAAATATTATTTTCTCGATCTTTCTGTGGCATAATCATATGATGCTGTAATTTCATACTAAAATTTTGAATAATTCAAAGAGCACAATTATACTTTTTATGAGCTATTTTTGCGAGTGTTTTTGAATATTGATAAGAATTAAGATTTTAAATGTTGAGGATTGTTAAAAAAATTTTTAAATCTTTTAAAGCATTATGATATTTGGAAGTTACTGACTTGTATTCAATACATTTTTATTACTTTTTGACAAGATTTCTGAACTTATTATTTATAAAATCAAATCAATGCATATATGAAATAAAATCTCACAATTTTAAATTATTCTTATCTTTTTCTTACAGGCCTTTAAAAACTTCGATAAATTCATCTGGAAACTTCTGGATATTTTGAATCAATCCTGACACTGTTCTGATTGGTCAACCTGCAAAACAAGGCAAAATATCTAGTTAAAAAATTAGTTTTATTAATATTTTCATATTTATTTAAAAAGAGTTTATTGTAACACAAAATTAGTTATTGAAGTACAATTACTATTAATTTATATGTATAATGAGATGTAACTTGAAGAAAAATAAAAATCAAAGCCCACATAAATATAAACAAAATACCACACAATGCAATAAGAATTAGACAAGCTCAAGAAAAAAAATTATATACTGCAAAAGGAAAAAGGTATAGGGACCACATCTTCATCAGGAAAGAGGTAGTTAATTAGGCAAATAGAGACTTTTCTGACAAGCAGGAAGGACAAATGTCGAAAACTCTTCATGCTATTCCCCCGAAGAGTGTCTGTAGTAAAGGGAATATATGTCCAAATTAAAGTAAATAGAAGCAAAGCAATACATTGAAAAATAGGTAAAGCAATATATTGGAAAACACGCAAAGCAATACATAAAAATATATATTAAGTACAGAAAAAATGGTTGCCAAAAGTAATTAGAAAGTTATGAATTAAATTAAGAAAAGTTTATAAATTATAATGTAGATTCAAAGTTAAAGTATAATTATCCATAATATGTATTAATTAATATTGTCATTGATTCCATTTTCATGTTCCATACATATTACTTTATATTGTATTTACTGCTTTATATATATATAATGTTTATTAGTTTTAACCAGATTGTGGCTATCTCTTATATTTGCAAGTTTATTTGTAAAGAAGATACATAATAAACTTTTGTAATAAAGAATTAGAAAGCAAATTTTAACGCAATAAGTCCTTTATTGTTCGCATGAATTCAGAATGCTCATGTAAGTACACGAGTGTTGTTTTAACTTTAAAGTATCAGATTGGGCCATTTCATAAACAGAAATTAGTTCAATGAACTTAAAACGTTAGACTGCTATTAAGAAATTAAAGAGAATATAAATTATTATTATTCAAATTGTCTCTAAATCTTCCTTAATTATCATAATTTTCAGAAAAATGCCTCAGCAGCGTAGGTAGTACACTTCAAAAAAATATCTTAAATTTTTTTTTAAATTGCTGAGAAACGCTGCGTCGCAATAACTTAAACTGCAAGTAACAGTAAAAGCCCACCATACACGACGCATTTCCTCGTTTGGATCTGATGACACGTAACAAAATGTATTGTGTCTGGGGAATATGACGGGTTCAAAAAAAATTCAGAGACGTTCTAAATTTTCTTCTAACAGAGCTGCATTCTTTCAACTTCCCCTCCCATAGGGTTGTAAATTATTCATGACGACACTTGGGTAAAATAGTATTTATTGAAACTTAATATTTCTTAAATTTTAGAAACTTAGTGTTTTATTTGTTAAAATGTACATTGGAAGTTATGTTGGATTTGACTCCCTTAGACATCTTCATCTGCAGCACTTCCAGAATGATTGCATACAGAATGAAGTTAAAAAACCAATGGTACGACCAGCCTGTTGTCATAGGGTACAGGGGTATTAATGGGAAAATTCAAGATCCTACTTTCCTGATACCCTCAGACATCATGGAAAAGTCATACATGTTTGAAAGGACATTTGAGATAGTTTTTCACACTAGAGACGAATGGGACAACAAGATGTTCGAAACCAAAACAGGAGATCTAATTTGGTACACAGATGGATCACTGAAAAACAGTCTTTCAAGTCTGGGAGTTTGTGGCATGTCATCAAGAATCAGCTTATTTGTTAGCCTTGGGCGATACGCTACGGTCTTCCAGGCAGAAGTTCTGGCCATTATCCACTGTCTGCGACTAAATATGAGGAAGGGATACTACGGTAAACGGATTCTCAATTTTAGTGATAATCAACATGCTTTAAAAGCGCTCAATTCTTTCGAAATTAAATCTAAAGTGATTTTGGAACCTTCTTACAGAACTGGCAACTAGAAACAAGGTGATCCTTGTATGGGTGCCAGGGCACAAAGAAATCGAAGGTAATGAAAAGGCCGATGAACTTGCTAAACAAGTATCGTCTCTTATTCCCATTGGTGCAGAATCCTTCTGGGGGATCAATTTGAAGACCACAAAAACCACTGTTCTTAGATGGGAAAAACAAAGGATGTACGAAGCTTGGCTCAACATTCCTGGTCAAACCCACTCTAAAAGTATGATCTGCGGATCATCAGCGAGGATTGCCTCTGAAATTCTAAGATGCTCTAGGCAGAAAATACGTTTAATCGTAGGTTTCATAACTGGGCACTACCATTTCAGAAAACACTTGCATAAAATATGACTGTTTCAGCGAGACCCTATCTGTAGGAAATGTCATATGGAAGAGGAAACGGCCAAGCATATCATTCATGAATGCGAGTCCCTTGTCCTCTCTAGATTAACTTCTTTAGGCATCAACTATACTAGAGAGTTACACCTAAACTCCATTGAAAGGTTATCGGACTTTATTAATAAAGTGGGTGACCCGAGCAACTGGAACTAGGAAACATAGGGTTTGGAATTTGCGGTATAAAATGCTGATTAAAGCAGAGGTGCTTAATGACATACAAACCGAAATCTAAGAAGAAGAACCATTTTTGTAAAGAGAAATTCAAATATTTGTAACCAATGAAAAATAAGATAAGCAAAATTTGGGAATCGATAGGGAATGGAACAAAATTACAAGCAAATTCATCGTATACATGATGCAGTTCAGGCCGTTATGATGTCACTATGCGATGTGACTAGACTAAGCGCTGTTATCCGACGTCATAGATATTTTAAACCAGTGAGAATTTGCTTTGGTTGGGTTGGAATTCACAAACATTCTACTTTCCTTTTCTACTACTCTTTACACATCTTCATAGACCACTTGGTCGCGTTAAATTCTAAGTCTCTTTTCACATGCGTGTATTTATAGAATCTCTAATCATGGGAAATATTTGTGATAATCGTTTTTGTTTAATGTGTCAATCCCAAGAATTATTCAAGCATTTTAATAAATTACCCTGAGGGAAGTTTTATGTGGGGCACAGACTCAGCACTGGGCACGCATATGGCGAACAATATATGAGGCAGTTTTTCTCCAATTTAATAAAATAAACATTAATTTTATTGAATATTGTGCTTGAGTTAATTGTTCGAGTTTCATAATTGCTCAAATTTTTAGGTCTCGGTATTGGCATGGACAAAGGCAAAAAGAAGCATATGGCTTTCAAGAATTTTTATCCGTATAAAATATCTTTTCTGTAATAATTGTCTTTTTTTATGCCAGTTACCAAATATTCTGCATGCATTTTAATAAATGATCCTGGGGTTTAGTTTCATATGTGACCATATATGTATCAACACATTAGCATTGGAAACGCATTAAGGCAAACGAAATATAAAATCTCCCAAAATTTTTACAATGAAATAGGCTGGAATAGTTTTAGAGGTACATACTAAATGTATTTATTAACTTTTAACAAAAATGCATTATTTATAAAATTTCAATACTGCGCAAATTTCTAAGTCCAACGTTACATAAAGTGAACCAGCCGTAACACATTTTTACTTCAAAAATGTATTTTTATAATAAAATAAATAAATGGAAGAGCTTTAGGATTGCAGTAAATATTAAATAAATTCATTAATTTTAATTTGGGGATGATATTTGTTGAGTTAAACCCAAATGTATAAATAACTTCTTGCTTGGATGTGCTTCTTGTTGAACTTGTTTGAAACGTTCAAAAGAACCTCGCCTATACGTAAATAAAAGAAACAAAAACATGACTTTTCTAAAATTCCGTTCCACTGGAAAAAAGTTTTACTAAATGTTAGAATATTTAATTTCTAAATAATTACAAATAATTTATCTAATATAATTTACATACATGCATAAAAATTTTGTACCAGAAAAAGCTACATATACCAAATTTTATGCATTTTAATAAGTTTTTCTATTTCAGAAAGTTGTGTGACACATAAGCACCAATATATTAGGATTAATGTATCAACAACTCTAATGTAATAGGGGCTTTAAGCCCCTATTACATTAGAGTTGCCGATATTTCTATTTGAGCAACTCCCATAGACTTAACATTACGGGACGTCACAGCTCGATTTTCGGCAACTCAAGCTTATCGTCCAATGAATGTTCGAGATTTCTATTAGGTTTGCTATAAGTAAATAGCTGTTTTACTAGAATTATTAACAGATCGCTTTTCTGGCTATTTTTAAGGTTGCCATATTTTATCTGTAGGTGTCCAGATTTCATGATGAATTCTTATTTGGGAATTTAATTTGTAGCCAAAATTTGCTTACATTACGCCATCTTGCTATTGTTTCACTCAATTTTAGCGTTTGAAACTTCACGTTTAGAATGATAAGAGCTAATCTTTGTCGACGTGAAAAGTAAAAAGGTTAATTCCCAATGAACGGTACGCTCCTTGTCCGCCATCTTGTTTTAATAGCGTACTGTACACTGGGATACAGCCGAAATTTAAAAATAAATGTTTTGCATTCATATTCAACATTACCCAAGCTCGTGCTAAATTAGTGAAAAATCGAGAGGCATCTTGAAATATAGGTTATCCAAGTATTTTTCCATTCAAATTTCCTTAATTCCCAGTAAACGGTACGCTCTTTGTCCGCCATCTTGTTTTAATAGCGTACCGTACACTGGGATACAGCCAAGTAAAAATATATGGTTAAAAAATTTCTTAAAACTTTTGTGTTAATTTCCTAAAATAAATAATATTATCAAGACCTAAATCAAAACTGGTTTGAAAACATAATATTTATTTATAGTTTTAATAAAATTAAGAGATCACTCAAACAACATAGGTGAAAATTCTTATCACGTGTAAACACATCTTTATAACGATGATATTTTAACTTTAATTCGGACGCTATTTCATTGTACGTCCTTTGTTTTAATTTAGTTAATTTATATTGGGAATCTGAAATATCCCATATATGAGGCTTTACTCTTATCATTTCAATAAAATCAATTTCCATTTCTTTTGCCCATTCAACACAGATATTTACCATTTTCAAGTATATATATTTATTACATGCACTCATTAACAATAATGAAAACATGTTATTTCTTGGCATCTTATTATTTCCGCTTGGCGAAAGTAAAAGGCAACACCAGCTCCGTTGATCATTTATTGGCGATACGAATTGCTCGAGTTGCTGCTGCATGCACAAAAAAATTGCTCATTTTCGGCAATTCATAACGCCAATAACTTTCATTTGGCATAAAATTTGGCGAAAACTTGGCAATGATCAAATTTCAAATAGGCAGCTGTAAAAAAAATCTGAAATATCATTGGACGACGTGTCCGAGTTGCCCAAAATCGAGCTTTGACGTCACGTAGGGTTAAGTCTATGGGAAATGAAATATCGGCAACTCTAATGTAATAGGGGCTTAGACAAACCAAACATAGCACCATTTTTCTCCAAAAATTCATTTTTTATAGTAAAATGAATACTAGAAATAGATTTAGGCGTTCATTTTATGCTAAATGCACTCATCAATTTTAATGTAGACAGATTATATAGAGTCAAATTGCAGTTGTTCAAATTTGAGAAACCAAATGTATGCATTAATTTTTAATATAGATTGAATATTTATGGACTTATAAACAGTGAAAAATAATAGATTTTTAAATTTGAATTTGACACAAATTTCTTGTCCAATATCACATCGGCGGCAAAACATAACGCCGTTTTTCTTTAAAAAAATTTTTTTTTACAATAAATTTTTAAGGAAAAATACTTGAGCTAAGAGTGCATTATCCAAAGTAACATATATATCTACGAAATTTTTCATTCTTAACTCTAATTCATAAATCTTTCAATCCTTCTCTAACGAAAATTTATGGATTTCATTTAATTGTACTAGTATAAAAATCTCGCTAATAATGATTCGAAAATATGTAAGAGGTTAGAGTCTTTATGTGGTTACTTTGAATTTTTTAAATTCAATTCCTATCTGGTAGCAACCGATATAATGTTATTTTTCCTATTATCATTGTCTGCTAATTATATTATAAATGATATAACCACCAACGTTGGTGTTCATTTCCAAACAGAAACATTAGATATTTTTGAAATAAATTTAATGCATGAAAATTTTGTGCACTAATGCTTAATGTTATAAAAGAAATGGTAACAAAAAATGGATACAACACCAGTATCCTGATACGTGAGAATAACATTAATTATACGTCTAATTCAAATTCCCTTTTCTTTTCATTTCAGTATTCAAAAGATTAGTACTAATTAATTAATGAATACATTATTATATTTGAATTTCACAAGATGAGTCATAACTTACATGTTTTGTTTCTATTTCCCTACCGAAAGTAAGCACAAAGACCACATGAAATGCGAGTATCTAATTATACGAAGATTTCCTGAAATAAAAATATATAATTTTTAAAATATTGTGAAATCTCATTTGAAATGTTTTTTTCGAAATTGCTATTGATTAAACAAGATAAATATTTTACAAACTAATTCTTTTATTAAAATAATTTTTATATGTTGGATTTTTGATGCAACAAAAGGGAAGTCTTGTTGCTCTCAAAGATAAATCAATCAATCAAGTATTCAATCAATAAATCATGAACACAAAACAAATGTTTGCTATGATCTCTAATTTATGCTTAGTTGAATTTAAATTTAATTATCGAGATATTCCGAAAATTCTAATCCTTTTGTTATAGCTTTCTTAATTAAGTAAAAGTCCTATATTTATAGTTAACCTAACGTTCAGTTTAAATAAGTAACAAAATGTTTTAAATCAGGTAAACAAAATGTTTTAAAAGTAATATCTAAATTAATTCTTAGTTTGCATTCTTTGTTTGTTTCCAAATTAAAAATATGGAGGGAATTCTTATACGTGGAATGATCGAATCTATTTTCAACTAAAGTAGTTTAAATTTGATCAGTATCTTATTTTTGTAGTTAAAATTTTTCGTGAATGTTCAAATGGAATGAATGATTTGGTTGTGAAATCAGCCGCTCTTAAATTAAAAACTTAAATTGTAGTTGAAATAATGTTTCATTATACTCAGTTCACTGGTATTATTTATATATTTAAAAGTTCTTGGTATCATTTAAAATGGCAAAATTGAAAATATAATAACTGTATCTAATTCCCAAAAAATGTATTATAAAAAGTTGGCATATTTTTCAGTTGCAAGTTTCTTGGCAAAATGACCATTTATAATCTCTACATTTTTAATTCTGCTGGGAATTGCATTTATTATGCTGAGTGGAATAGGAAGAAACAAGCTGGGATGTCTGCAGATGAGGTCAGTGAAAGATATCTATCTCTTAATATTTCATTTTTATATTTCAATCTGTTAAAAGGTTAATTCCCAGTGAACGGTACGCTCCTTGTACCATACGCAAAAATACAACGGTACGCATATATACAATTATTAATTAATTGTATATAATATTGTATAAAATTATATTACTTTTATAAAATAATATAATTTTATATTATATAATTAATATTAATTGTATATTGTATAATTATATTAATTGTATAAAAATAGCGTACCGTACACTGGGATACAGCCCTGTTAAAAATTCAGCAGACTTTCAAAAATGTAATAAAATCTTGGAATTCTTAACTAGAATGACATTAATAAAAATATTTACCTAAATTCTAAATTTAAAAATAAAACATTTTTTAGTTGTAAAATATTAAATTTTAAAATAAAAATTAATATGTAATTTAAAATTTTTAACATTTAAAGTAATTGTTTTAAGCTTATTTTAAATTTGATTGCATGCAGATTTATATAATTACTAAATGGGATTCTGGAAATCATTTATTCGTTAAATGTGGTTTCTTTAAAATCCTTTTTGTTATAGCTTATCAAATTCCAAACTGCTTCATACCTTACCAATTTTTCTAGCTGAATTGAAGCTGTGCAGAAACATTTTTAAGATGAAAATAAATAATACTAAGATTCTTTAAAATAACTAATTAAAAAGTGAAGTTAATAATGCAAAATGTATTACACAAATAAGATTGATTTTCTTATTTTTTTTTATTCATTTTACACTGAATAACATTTAAAATATAGTTTACTATGTTTATGAATAATATTTCTTACAAATTATGAAAATCAAAAACTTTCTATGGAACATTTGAATGAAATAATGTTTCCATACCCCTATTATAAGATTATAAATATAGTGTGAAAAAGCTAATGCATATATAATTTAATGAATATGGAAATATTTGAAGAGTTAAAAAGTGGCATATTCTAAACAACTTGTTTGTAAAACTGAGAAATTAGTGTCTGTATCATAAAAAATTATTTGTAACAGAAAAAGATTGTGTAATTTTGTACGACTCTTTTTTTTTTTTTTTTTTTTGTGTGTTTGTAAATAGGAATCTTGTGTACATCACAGTGCTCTTATTGACTCATTATTTTGTTGTGCATTATAAAAATAAAAATTGATTAGCTTATTTTGTAATGATAAGTATCTGGTAAGATAATGAGGATAAAATTTGATCATGCATATTGAACATCCTGAAATCTTTTGAACATTCTCCATATATTGTTTTTTTTTTTTCAATAAGTTTATTATTAATAATTTTTGATCTATCAGAGTGAATAGCCCAACTACATTTTATTATTCATCCCATAAATTTTTGACTTTTCTTAAGGAGGACTTTTCTTAGACAATCATCTGTCACATAAAGGAGGAAACTTGGAAAGCTCCAGAGTATATACTCGGATAAATATATTATCTACTAACATATTTAGCATATGACTGAAATAATAATATGCAATATAATTATTAAGTTTACTATTTTTGATGTCCTAATCTCATATTTTTATCAAATTAGTAATATAAATGACAAAAAAATAAAGAAAAGAAAAACTAAATATGAAACATTTTCGTATGAAATTTCATAAATTCAAAAAGAAAAAAATTCATGGTAAATAAGATTAAGTCACTTGAAAATGGATTAAAAAGTGTTTGAATTATATAGAAATGTTGCATCAGCGTGAACATTGGTCTGAGTTAAATTGGAAATAGTATCACTATCATGCCCATCAGTGACGAAATATATCTAAATCTAATACTAATATAATTAATGATAAATTTATTTATATATAATGCCTGTCAAATTAAAAATAAATGAGCATTACCTCAAAAATAAGTTATTAATGTTACTTCTACCTGTTAGCATGTATGTCCCTCTCATTTGCGCATCACAGTTGAATAATTCTATGATATGAAATCCTGCACTTTTTAAAAGTATGACTTTTAAACATTTCAACACACTGCATTTCTTTCAAAAATTATGATCTATCAGTATTGTGACATGATTACATATTTTTTTCTATGCCTTTTCATTTTTTACTGACTGTATTAATTTGTTCAACCAACTTTATTTGGTTTCTTTCTTTCTTCTGTCTAACTGTGATTGTAACCATTAAATTCACCTCACAAGTTTTAAAAATTTGGTTTTAGTTCATATTTTTTTCCCCTTAACCATGAACTGGAAAATGGTTTAAATGGAGTATTGAAAGTCTCTATTTGCAATTCCTTACTTGGTAAAAATGTAGCTTACTAATCTTTCAATTTTTTTTTCTAATCTTTGCTAATTCTTTTTCTAATTTTGCTAATCTTTCAATTTTTTTAAACTTTTGCCTAACTTTAAAGGGGTATATTCTATACCATATTGAAAATGAGCTGTAATGTTAAATCTGAAATTTAAATAATATTTCACAAGTGCTAAAGTGACTAGATTTTCACTTTTTGTGGGTTTCGAAAATTCTCTTAAGTAATAATTTATTTTTGTTCCAAATTTCCTTATAAAATTATAACTGCTTTTTAATTGTCTCCATATATTGAAGATGTGCTCAAAACATCAATAACTCAATAAAGAAAAAGAGTTAAAAAAAATTCTAAAAATAGACTTCGGAATATTTAGAAATGCTAAAAAATATTTTTTTACTCCTTATATGATAGATTTTTTATTTGCATAATCAAATCTTATATTTTTTGCAAAGTGATTCTCGCATAGCAGATAAATTTCTGAAAACAATGAAATCACACTTATACAATTGTTGCTAAGAATTGACAAAAGAAAAATTCAAGACAGTGGTATTAACAAAATGACAAACACATAAACCTACTCTAATAAAACATAAATTGTAAATGAATAAATAAATCATAAAAGGTAACATTTATAGTTTTCAAGAATTTGAAAATTATGCAAATTCTTATTTCAAATAACAAATTTACAAAAGAAAATTAGGTCCTAGTAAGATTTCGAAATTCTATACTTTTCTCATTTATTTCTCTGCCACATTGGGATTAACACATTTTATAAGAGCAATAAAAATTTTCACCTTCTCTGAAGATATTTTGCCATTGTTAATTTGCTGCCACACATGCTCAACCAAGCATGAGTAATTCTCCTTTTATTTTTTGGTGCCTTTTATTCCACATTTTAAAGTTGACTCAAATAAGTTGCTATGGGCTCCAGTGTTGATGCTGTGGTTCACTATAAAGTGTGTAAGTAATTTGTCATTAAGACAATCATGTTTTCCAACAGTCAGATATCATAATGCTGCTGTGCAAAATATACTTTTTCAGCACTTAACATTAGATATTCAGACATAATTAAACTCATAAATTTCCAAATCTCCCAGCTCAAATTCCAAATTTCAAATCTCAAAAATTTCCAAATTTTCCAGCTCAATTGCAAAACAATAAAATGAATTAGTTATTTTAACAAAATTTTTGAAGAGCATACACAAGCGAGTAACAAAAATATCTGGTTTTCTCAAGCATGCCATAATTTTTATTGTGTCTACTGGTAGCCAGATAGTTAATGTCTTAACTTAATGCCCTTTAACTCAACAATTCATGAGTTCAAATCCCACCTCTACTTGATTGTTCGTAGTAGTTCAAAATCCATTTTAAATCATAGGTCCTGGTTTTATTAGCATCATGCGCTAAAAGAAATAAGCATTAAGTGAAAAACGAATCAACCATTTTTATTGTGAACCTAGCTGGTGAAAATATTAAATTCCTGTCACAATATAAGTTATATATCGACAATTCTGGATAGTGTTTCATTTCAATATTTTGCAATGTTTTTCATAATTTAGTATAAATAAAAGCAAAAAAGTTGTAAATCTCAAAATGGTAATACATAAACATACTCACCAAATCTTGTCAAATCAACAATTACAGATTGCGAATTTTATCACTCTCCTAAATGTCACCAAATTCACCACATTAGGTATATTAAAGCCCCATGAAGATATTGCTGGCTATTCAAAATTTCAGAGATTTCTTATTAAATTCAGATAGATATGGAAACAGTTTTTCTTTAAAAAAACTAATCTCTATGAGACAAAAATATAAAATTAAATCGGATAAAAATGTCACATGTAGTTCATTTTAATGCACATCTTACCTTATTAAAATGAAATGTTTCTATTCTCATAATTATCCCTTATACATTATGATTAAGTGTCCACTAAATTGATCAATTTTTGTAATTTATATACAAAATGCTTCATAAATATAGATAATCACATTAATGCATATTCTTAAATATTTCTGAGAAAAAAATATCAATCTTATTTATTCATCTTATATTTTTTGTAATAGCCATTATCTTTTGCATTTCTCTTTAAATAAACTCCTTTCTCACTAAATGAACTCAATAAATCCTTATTTGCATGTGTTTATCTTACATAAATTAATTTCATTACAAACTACCTAAGGCAGTTTATTATAAATTATCTATAGTCTCAGCCATCAAAATTGGTAAAAAAAGAAGGGGTAGCTTGTACTTAAAGCAAAAATACATTATAAAAACTGCAAGATAAATTTCCCTAATTTTTAAATAATTTTGTATTTGTTTTATTACCATTCTAATTTATGAATTTAAATAAAATAATCTGAGTTATCCTTTTAAATTAAAAGTTTATTCTGTAGTAACATGAAAATTTTTAAATATATTGTAAAAGTATAATTTTAAGACTTTTACTACAAATTTTAAATAAATTTATTGTAAATGTAAAATTTAAAAGCCTGAGTAAATTAAATTATTCTAAATATTTAATATGCATTTCATATTTCTATCAAATTGATTTTCATAATTAAACTTAAAAGCGTGTATAATTTAAATTTAAAACTAACGGTATAAACATTAGCACTGAATAGGTCAAATAATTACTAAATTAAATTCATTTTATTTTAAAAATGTTACATGTCTTGTTTTTCTATCTTAAAAATATAATAACGAAACCCTTATTGCGATGGTAAACAAGAAAATTCTGAGCGCTGAGTAATTCTAATACAAGAATTCCATTATATATTAATAATATAAAAAATTAAGATATCAGTAATATATATGTATATATATATACTCATGCATGCATAATTAAGCACTTACCTTTTAAAAGTTAATAGTTGGAAGATTGAGTAGCAATTATACTGTATTAATATGTAATTATTTTTTTTATCTTGTTTTACTATAAAAATACATTAAAACGTTTAATACATCTCAAATTCAAATTATCTTTCAATTAATACCATATGAATACAACCCAATTTTACCTATTGGCAAGTCTTTTTTGCTAGTAAGCACTTGAGAGGCCTCACATATTCTGGAGGAAGCAAGAGGTTACCTTTCTGTCTTAAATGTCATCAAGAACAGGCATCACCTTAGACTGGACTACGAGGTTATTCACAATTGATCACTTCTTCTATTAGACTTCTTTAATGTCAATAATTTCATTAATCTATACTGACTCCAGATGGGAAATTAAAAAAGCCAACAATTTTTATAACTTCAATTATATATATATTATTGATTGATGCCTACTCACCTCTACTCATCACATCAGTTAATATAAAAGTTAACTATTTTGAAGTTTGTGTAATTATTATTTTAGCTTCAATGTTTATGTTATGTCATCATTTTGCTTATGATAGGTCAGATATATTATGGTATATTTATTATCATCAGTATAACATTATCAATAGTTTTTATGTTATATAAACAGAAGCCAATGTCATTTTTGTTCAACTGGACAAATAAATATTCAAACATAAATGTTAAGAATAGAAGGATGAATAAATCATGAAATTTTCATAAGATATTAATAAGATTAATAAATCAAAATTTTCTTACTATTCAAATGCAGTTTTGGGATTAATAATGTTCTTTGACAAAAAAAAATGTCCTTAATTAATGTGTGGACTGTAAGTAATAAATGAGTCAAGATGTACCATCAAGTAATTATATTATTCTATTTACAAATAAACAATAAATATTGAATACATACATTGTTTCAAAATTTCTTTAGAATTTGTCCTTAGAAAATAATATACAAATTATCCTGATGGTTTGATGAAAACACCTGTTGCCGTTTTTTTAATTTTACCACATGAATTAAACATCAGCACCTGCAATTACCTTTAACACTCTAGCAAGAGTCCATTTACGGGGAAGTACCCCAATTTTTTTCAATGGAACTAGTGTCCCGATTGTAACATTGTTTTTGTAAATTACACCATTTATGTCTTTGTTGCAAATAATTGAAATAGTCTCACTGCCAAATAATTTGAATAAACTTTTTAATCTGTTACGTGTGTGATAATTTATATGCCAAATCAGTAATCTGGGGTTCATGTATCATAATAATTGGTTGCCCACACAATCAAAAAATATCTGGCAGTTAGTACCTTAATTTCATTTACATCCAATAACAATGGTACTATAGAGCATGAGTTTAAAATACCTTTTACCTGAATATTATTGTTTCAATTTGCACCAATGTTAGTTTATTGTGACCTAAAGTTCTTAGTACATGATTTTTTAAAGGATTTAACTCCAGCCTCCGATAAACCACTAAAATTTCTAAAACAGAGTACAATATATTTCCATTTAATTTATTCTGTTGAATGCCAATTTTGATTCTAGATTATGAACTAAATTTTATGAGCATTTAATTTTTGAATGGGTATTTTTAAAATTTGTAGCATTTAGACATATTTGCTGCCTTTGTACTCCTATGGGCACACAACCACTTCAGGCTGCCTCTGAAGTAAGATCACTCACTATTTCTATATGAATTGCTTTGGTAGATAAACAAATAAAAATCGCCTAATATATCTTATGAAAAATATTTTTATCTTGGTTATGAAAATTTATGATCTACAAAAATCAGTTCCAGAACTTGGAAATAGTGGGTTTGATGTTACATATTTGGATGGAAAATTGCCATTATATGATCTTTAAGTTTGTTTCTAAAGCATATTAATCAATCATGGGTTATCTAATGAGAACTCCTCTTGGCATTAATGGCGCAATATTTCAAGCCTTGCCTTGCTTGATGGGAATACATTATGGCCCTCTTTTAACTCAGTAATGATTAATTTAATAAATATAAAATAATATCTTAGAAAATAGTGTATAGTAAATTATCTTGATGCCATCATTTAAGCCTATCATGACTGAAAGGAAATGCATGTTTTATAATTTTACATTTTAAAATTGAATTTAATAATTTAAATAACAAAAAATTACTTCTAGATTTTGTTTTAATTAAGATTTTATTACTGAGATATTTGTACACGTGTATGTATAAATAAATGCTATTTTAAGTTAATATGTATAAGTTTTCATGTATAAAGTGGCATATAGAAATGATAAAAAATAAAATACTTAAAGTAAATTTTTTTAAGGAATTGTAATAGTTTTTTTACAAGCAGTTTTATTTTGAAATATAATTTAAGTATTAATTGAAATTATTTAAGTAAGGAATCAAAATTACAACTATTAGAAAATTTATGATAAACATTCTGGTAAAAATTGAAGTTGTAGCATTAAATTTTTTAGATAATGAAATATAACACATAGGGATAGTAAAAAAAAAAATGTTTTTGTTCTTTCATGATCACATAAGCTAAAACTTTTTACAGCAGTTTAAACAAGATTTTGAACTGCTGTAAAAAGTATGCTTTTAAAATCAAAATATAGGGAAAGGAAAAAGAAATAGTATAATTAGGAAAATTTTGACTGTTCCTTTCTTTTTGAAGGCCTCTCAAATCAGAATATTTGTATATTTAAAGTTCCCTCATGCTACCTAAAACCATATGCTTGTATTATTTAAATCAACTTAATATGCAAATGATTTCCATACTCGAATTTCACAGCAGTCCATCATAACTGGGGATAAATTTATATCATTGCAATGAAAATTATATCTGATATCAAGTGACTTAGAATAACAGTTAATGTACATTTCATACCTCAAGTTAGTCAATATATTGTGATATTTTTATACTTATTATAATTGAAATTCTTTTGTCTCTTAGGAAATGAAGCTGATGTATGGATTAATATTTTCATTAAAATCATTTGTGCAGAAACTTTCTCCAGTTGATTGGTAAGTTGTACATCATTTGTTTATTTGAATACTTATATTTGTAAAATAAAATGAGTTCAAAATTGTTTATCGAAAAAAGAGATATGTAAATAAAAAAAATTTTTTCACATTTTTGTATAATTGAAATTCTGTAATTTGAAATGAAAGATAGCATTGAAAAAAATTTCTGTAATATTTATCTTTTAAAAACAGTTTTGTCATTTTAATTATTTTATGAATATATTTATATTCTTATATCTGTAAATTTAATAGTTAGAGAAAATACTGTAAAAGAAGGAATTACCCTTAATTAAACGAATTGTCAATCGAAATCATTGTTGGCAAATAAGAAATTAAACTTTTATTAAAAATAAAGATTATAAGACTAATACTTTGAATTTGTGGACAAAATTTTGTCTCAAATAATAAGTATAACAAAAAAGTGTATTAGAAAAGTGTAGAATTAGAGATAAAATATTTTTCATTGAAAAATGATAGAATCATATGTAGTTTCAAAGTTGATACTTTTCTCAAATGATAAATTAAAATGAAATCACTTTTAAATTGAATTTTTTTTAATGTACTTATATATTTTTAGATTTTTAAATTAATGATGTTATTGATCTTAAACAATAAACTTTAATAAATAAGTATAATATATATTTATGTAAATATATATGTACTTGTGAATAAAGAAAATCAGAAAGAAATTTCTAAACTCAATTTTTCAACATTCAAAAAACATTCTGATGTTTGAAAGAAGGGAAAATTTCACAAAATATTTTATTTTGTATGTATATGTTTATTTAATTGTTTTTCATTATATTTAATATGGATTTAGAGTAATTATATATATATATATATATATATATATATATATATATACACACACACACGCACACACATTTTTTTATTTGTTCATTATGAAAGTTTTGTAAGATATTACTATTAATCTGTATGTTCTTAGATTCATTTATCCTTGGAATTCTTTACTTGAACAGGAAAATTGCAGTTCTTATCAAAGAAACATGGTTTTTTAGTTGCCCTCTACATAAAATTGCTCCAATTTGTAAATTTCCTGCTCCAAAATGCTTTATAACATTTTTGAAATATTGTCAGCTAAAATTCTTATTTGTTTAGTTACATCATTTTAAAGTTAATATTTAAGAAAATTTTGAAAGAACATAAGAAAAAATATTTTGTATTAATGTTGTCAGAATTTTATTTACTTATTTTTTTATTCTGATATGTTTATATTTTACTCCTAAGTATTGATTGTAAGATCCAGAAATGCATTTCATCTCTCATCATCAATTGACCTTAGTTTTAATCAATTAATTATTACCATGTGAAATGTAAATGGTCTTCAGTGATAACATTTAAAAATGTGATTCAGCTTTTGCAATGACTAAATATAAAAGAATTTTTGAGTACTAAATTTATTTTATGTTAAGTATTGTATGTTTAATTAATTTCATAGTGTTAAAATTACAAATTAGAATACAGTTCTGTTTTAAATATATGTGCAAAAAACAATCTTTAAAGCTGAGAGGCAAAAACATAAAAACTTTCATTCTTTTAATTATTGTAATATTACAAATATCATTCCTAGCCGTAATTTTTATAAATATTTTTAACTTATTCTTAAATTTTGTAAGTTTTGAATTTCAGGAAAAGAACTCTTCACAAAGTATTTATATTGTGATAAATTATCACATTTGACCTAGCACATAGTATTTTACATTTGATAGTGGGATAAAAATATTTCTGCATCAAATTAAATGTTGTATCCTTTTTAAAATTTCAATAGTTTGTTTTTCTGTTCTTAAAAAGAGCCCAATGTTATTAATGTTGTATTCCATTAATCAGTCAATGGGTTGTATTCTCAATCTATATTTTAAATTAAGATTATCTATAAAAACTTATCTTGATATTGTAATTTTGCAAACATTATAAATTTTAATAAAAAATTTAATTTTCAGAAAATGTAAATTTATATGTAAATGTAAATTTAAAATATAAAATTCTACAAGTTATGTTTGTGGAATTCTATAGTTAGAAATATATATATATATATATATATATATATATATATATATATATATATTTTAAATTTTACAATTTTTTTTATTTTTCTTGTACAGCAAGGAAGGTTTTTTAAATTTTCGAACAAGCAAGTATAAACTTAATTTCTTTGAAACTGCTACTGGATTGAAGATGATTATGAATACTGATGTGAATGTGACAAATGTACGTGATTATCTCCAAAAGATTTATCGTGAGGTAAGGGAGATCTAATGTCATATTTTATTTATTAAAATTTAAGTTATGCATAACATATTTATATTGATTAAACTTTTTTAGCAAATTTTATTTACAAGTAGGATTAAAAAAATGTGTGGCTTATGTCTGATTCATAGTATAAAAAGTGAATCAAATATATGTATTAAATTCTTATGAGTTTGATAGTCTAAACTGAAATTTTATCTTATTATATCCTGGTTAGAATGAATAAATGATTTGCTCAAAGGATACATTTGTAATTTTATTCAAAGTATTAGTGAAAATCAAAATAACAATAAAAACATTTTTGTGGAAAAATGTTTATTTAAAATTTATCTTCATATTTGATAATATAGATTTTTTTTTTCCTTCCTTTTTTTAAAAAAAGTCTATTAGAATATGCTGTGTAAAATTTTTTGTAATTAAGATTTTTTGCTGTATTTTGTAACTAAATATTAATTTTGGCAGTAGTTTAATGTGTTGAAGATCAGAATATTAAATTTGTATTTTTTTTATCTTTTCCTCAAATGAGAAAAGTGTAAAAAAAAGAGCTTCTCATAACTTAAGTGTTCCAGAAATTTGTAAATCAAATTTAATCAAGGCTATTATGATGAGAGAACTGTTTAAATGTATTCATGTATGCTTTTTCTTTTATTATAAACTTACTTTTCCTTTTGTTTTGGACCTTTTAATTTAAAATTGAATAAATATTTAATTAAATTGTTAAGTGATATAATTTTTAGTTTCTGATTTGTTTGATCAGTTTGGTAGAAGTGCTGTGAGTTGTGTGTTTGCTTATATTCAAAGTAGATTTAATTCAGTATAATGTGAGCTTTTATTTATTAATTTTTTGATTCATGAATAAAAAGAACAATATCATAAAAATAAAATAATCCTTTCTAAAATTCATATGGGTCATTAAAATTATTAGTGTTAACTTCTGTGTAATTTGCCTCATATCAAATTTGTAATTTTTTCAAATAAAATATTTTTATTGCTATTTAAGGACAATAAAGCACTATTTATAAATTAAAATAATAAAAATAAATTTAGTTTGTTATTAAAAAAAGAAACTATTGTTAAAATTGTATGATTTTTAAAATGAATATGACTCCTTAAATTCATATAGAAACGAATTTAAAATTTCAAGTTTTCATTGTAAGTTATCTAGATAAAGTTTCATTGCTATTATAGTTAAATATTTATAATAAAAGAACATCAAAAAGAGAAATAATTTTTGAAATTAATGATAAAATTTTCTTTTTTCTTTAATTTAAATATGAGTTTTTTTGATTAAAGAAATTGAAATTAAATATAATTTAATTCTTGAGCAAAAATGATAATATGTATAAGATAAAATTCATGAAACAAGATATTTTGTTAATTAATATTTATACCTATTGAAATTGAATATTTAAAAGGTAAAAAATTCAAAATGTGTTAATTAAATTTTGTTTTCTTCAATAAATAATTTGAAATTTACATTACTAAATAGTTTTTATGTATTGCAAACTACAGATATATCAGGAAAAAAAATATATAAATTCTTTATTAAATTCTATTTTAGCTAAATAAAACTGTATTTTTGTTGTTATATATTTTTTAGTGTGTTTAAAATTTGAAATGTTATATTGTTAATTTAAGCAGATATCTTTAAATGTAGTTGAATTTTATGTAAGAGTTCTATATATTATTATAAAAGACATTTATGTGCATGTATAGTTTAAAAATTCTAGAAACGAATAATTATGATAGACTTTCTACAGTAATTCAATTTTAAGAAGTCAGTCTGTATTAAAAAAGACACCAAATGAATTTTAACAATCCTAAGTTATATGATAGGAAAAGAAATGTTCATTCACAAAAATAAAAACTCTTTAATAATACATATTTTTCTATCCAAATTTAATATTTCTGCTTTAAATATGCGACTTCATCTTTGAGTTTCTATTTCTAGAAGTCATATTTTTTATTAAAAGAACCTTCCTCTCATTAATAAAATATACCATAAAAACAAAATTGCTTTCATAATATCATTTTATTGTAGGTCCTATCTGCTGTGCTTTTCTCCATTTGTTCTATGTCGAAATTATTTTAATTTTTGCAATAAGCTTATAATAATGTTGCTATTTTGATCTAAGACACTTATGTTCATGTAGTGTAACTACAAAATCTAAGTACAACAAATTATAAATTCTAGGTAAAACAGTTTTGCTTAGATTTTGTGAGTTAAGCATATTTTCTCTTCTTTATTTTCTTCATAAATGATGAACAAAAAAAAAAATTATTATTCTTAATAAATTTCCTGTGCAATTTGGATCTCATGAGTAATAAAATTTTAAGATTAATTGATTTGTAAGCACAAATGATTTTTGTAAATTTGAAATTATGCTTTATAGTATTATTTTAAGAAATGAAATTTGAAACACAAAAATTGTTAATTATGGGGGAAAATTGTTTTTGTTAAATTAAAATAGTAAGTATAAAATTCATATTTACTTGTTTAAACAATTGAAAATAAATACATTTACTTCAGTTTTTTTTATTATTATTATTACTAGCTATTAAGAGATATTAATAAATTCTGAATTTACTATTTCTATTTTTCAGCTGATTAACAATATTTACATGGTAATTTAAAGTTGCAAGTAATGTTTGAGTATATTTTCAAGATTATTTGCTATTTTAAGTTTGAATGATTTATTGCAAAGTATAATTTCATTCATTTAATAGAATTTAGGCACCATATCAATGGTGTAAATTATTATTGTTAGCATATTTGCATTAGAAATTAAAAAATTATCTCTTTGTATTAAAACATTTAATTATACGTATTTTAACTCTTATTTTATATAACTCAAATTTAATGCAACAAGTAACTTATAAATTAAAAAATATAGCCTATTTAAATACATATGAATATAATTAATACCACATTACCTCAAATCATTTTTTAATTAAAATGTTTGAATTAAAAATTTCATTTTTTATTTTAAGAGAATTAATCTAATTTTTTATAATACATGATTTAAATATTTTATAACAACTCTTCAAATTTCATGGAACAAATCTTAATTTTTTTGTTTAATATATTAGCAATTTTGTTATTATATAGCATATATAAGTATAACATGAAATACAGTTTTTATGTAACTTTCTGACAGACAAATATTTTTTGCTTAGATAATAATTTTTTACTTCATTTGCACTAGTTATATGGAGTTAAAATTGCTGGATAAAGTCAATTCTCAAAATCAAATGTAATGTATAATCTATACTACTAATGCAGTATATAATTGTATTTATTTCTGCAAGTAACTGTAGAGTTTTGCTTGGAAATAACAAAAGGAAATGGGAATTCCATTGTTTTTTTGTTGTAATATCCAACATAAATTCTTTTAAGATTAGCATACTAATGTAGAAAAAAAAGTCGTTTTTATTTTGCCAGTTTTCATTTGGAGTAGATAATTTTTTCTTTATATTATCAAATAACTTGACTGGAAAAGTATCCTTCTTATTTCATTGATTAATTTTGGACTACCATGTTATTGTTTGTAAAATATTTTAATAGTTTATAATGACTTGTAAAATTATATAATACTTCTGTATGAAACACATTATAAATTTTACCATTTTTTAGGTTTATGTTGAATATGTGGTAAAGAATCCTGAATGTAAACTAGGAAAAGAAATACAAAGTGAAGTTTTTAAAAGTAAATTAGATAAACTTGTAAGGAACCTCCCTATTTTTAATTCCCGTGTTGTATAAATCTTTGAATCGTAAGCCATTCCTTTTGTAAATATCAACTGTGTGATGCAGTATCTTTTTGTCTTTATTTGAAATTTATGTATAATTTAATTTCTTTTTAATGTGCTTAAAAGATTGTTTATCAGCTATGTTTTAGACATTAATATTAAAATTAAATATCCTTTCTGATTCTTAATCAGTTTCTGGTTTATTTTTTAACTCATATTTCGTTAATTCAATAAGAAATGAAGTTCATAATTTTTAAGATTTAATTATTATGTGAGAATTCTCTTTCAGAGGCATCACCAAAATATTAGATTTAATTAATATTTTCATAATTAAAGTAATTTCTAAGAATATTTATATTAAAGAGTAAATTGTACTTATCAGTTTAAACCTGATTAAATATGATTAAATGTTAGGTTACTAATCTACAGATTTTCTCGATGATAATTGTAAATTGTTTTTTCCACATAGAATGAACACATACACAAACTTAACAATGAGCAAAGATCTTGTTCTGAACCAAGTGATTAAGTGTCAAAATTCTAAATTTATATAAAGTAAGATGGCTACCTCTACTTATCTTATGCCTGAAATATATTTAATTTGTACATTTCTAGAGACAAAACTTTTAGTTAATCATTCTTTTGGAACATTCTTATTAACATGAACCATTTATATCGATGAAATTTAACAAAACTTATGATTTTTACAGACAATATTCAAAATATTCATCTTTAATCACTTTCAAATATTTGAATAAAATTTATTTATAATTTGAGGTGTCTAAACTTGAGAGTGGAATTAATGGTAGATTTCTCATAAAAGAAAGATTAAATTAAATTTTGGTGTGTTAAGTCATTCCCCTAAATAATTTTTATTTTATTATACAAATGTATTAATATTTTATTGATCTGAGTTTTTAATCAAATTTATGAATGTTTCATAAAAAAGTAGTTTTTTTCAAATTTTTATTTTTTATTTTTCTGTATTACAGATTATTTATTTTTGAATTAAGTACCTCTTTTTTTTATAAACCTTTAATTCTAAACATATTTATGGACACTTGACTATTAATTATTGAAATGTTTTTATTGAATACATTTTTTTCCAATAAAAGAGGTAATCTTATTTAGATACATTATTTTTATTCTTTAAGTTTTATTCAATTTCATGAAGCGTGGTAATCAAATTTAGTTGTATATATTTTTCTCTTTGCAATTGAATGACCTTGCTATAATATATTTGCAACAAGTATTTTAATATTTCATTATGAATTCTGTGGAAAATATTATTGTGATAAAGTCTAAATATTGTAATTATTTTATTTTCATTTAATTAATCTTTCATATTTTCGTTGCTTTATATATCTGTCATCAACAAAATTTATAACAACAAAATTATGCTTGTATTAAATAAAATCATTTTGAATTTTGTTTAAATATTTTTTTAAGTTTTGGAAAAATTTTACTTACTTCAAAATATGTTATTCACAAGCAACCTATGAATTTCATTAAGAACCTATTAGTTCTATTGTGATTTCAAAATATTGTATTCAAGAGAAATTTTTTATTTAAGTTTTAAAAAATTAGAAAACATTTATGTGGAAAAATTTGTATACATATGTAGAGAAAAAATATTTAATTGCTATTTAAAAAGGAATACATTTAGTGGTGAAAAATCAAATTTAATAGAAATTTTATTAAATGTTTCAGTTTTAAAGCATAAAACTTATAAAGAGGAAACATTAAATTTGTTTCATTTTGCGTCTGCTTAAGATACTGTTTGTGAGTATAGAATTTGCTATTTTATAAACCTTCCAAAAAAGCATCTTTGAAATTTGGTTTTACTAGATGTTATGCTGAATATTAAGCATAACCATGAATTGTAACAAAATAATTCCCTGAATGTTGTACTTAATTGCAGCTCTTATTTGCCAAAAGTATTCTCACTTTTGATGAAAAGAAACATCCAAAATAAAATAATTTATGAACTTTCTCAAAACATATGAGAAAATTAAATCTCATTTCTGTTTCTTTTGAGTTTTTGTTTACTGCATAAAAGTCGATTATTTTCAGTAATTTAAATTTAATGTTAATTCTATGATTGAAATGGTATGAAGAATTTTTAAAGATTGAAATAAAATGAAAAAAGTTTTACAATCCAGCATTTTGAAATATTTTTTAATTTGTGCATTTTTTTTATCGATGCATATATTTCAATTACATATTTAATTAATGTTTAAATATATTCATTCATACACTTTATGATCTCACTCAAAGGAAAATTAGCTTACAAAAATCACCTAGAAAATAATTATAGAAAGTGAAAAATGCAATAATTTTTGGTGGAAAAAATATGTTGTATACAAAAAAGTTTTCTTATCTCTTAGTATGATCAAATTCTGCATTTGAAAATTCGTGAAATTACGATACAAATTTTAGAAATTTCATATCTATTCAATGCTATGTGGACTTCTATTCATTAAGTTCTTGTATTCTCCAACTTTAAAACGTATGTCACCTAAAAATTCCTTTAGCTTAGATGGAAATGGCTAGAAATGAAGTTGTCAAAGATTTATCTTCCGAATTTTTTTAGCAATATTTAAATTGCAATAACAATGTCATACGTAGTAAGTGCTGTCGAGAGTTTCAATATGAAAATCTCTTTTTGGTGGCTAGTTATAATTTTGTAACAGTCTCATTAGATACTCTTTCTAGGAGTTTCTCTAAAGGTTTGACTTGATCACAGTGACTTTGGTATGAACTGGCAGATAAAGAGAGAATTCTGGAGTGCATAATTACCAATGCTTAATGTGGGATACCTTAATGGTAGAAAATGAAGAAAGTTCTATGTCTAAAAGAATTTTTCCAACAAATATTTCATTTTTTGTTATAAAATTGTCATTGCATTCTGGGTACTCATACAAATTACTTAAGATTTTGATGTATACATTTATTTTTGTGTAATAATTTTAACCAATAACTGATTTTAACAATTTTTAACAAAACTCTCTAATTGATAATTTACACTTTTCACATTCTTTTATAATAGTACTGCTATTTTGCAAATCCTGCTAGTCATAAATGCTTATTATAAGTAGATCTAAAAAGGTAGGCATTATGAAAATATTATCTTAATTGAAAAAATTCATTGGTTATGACCTTTGTTATAATATTATGATTGAGAGTTTCTATTTTTATAATAAAGAATTGACTCTAATATTATTTTTTCAAATATTTTGAAACTTATTTCTTTTAAACTAGATTTTTAAATTTGAAAATTGTTCAGTCTCATTGTTTTGATAGTCAACAGTTCACAACAATTTTTTGCAATGATAATTTCCATTTGTTTTATGTAAAAACAGCTCAGGGATTTTCTGATTTACAATAAATTCCTCTGTTCCTGGTTCAATATCTGTTTTTTCTCAAATGGTAATGATTTTTAAAAATGAATGGCAATGTATAATTTTTTTTAATTATTTATGAAGAATTATAAACTCCTTAATAAAATATTGCAGTGAAAACCACTTTTCTGACATTCATTTTCTATTTAATAAGTAGATAATTAATCAAATAGCAAGATTTTGTTCATCAATATTTGCAGTGATACAGTTAATTGCTCAACCTCATGATTTTGAATTGGTTAAAACTATATTTTTAAAATTCAAGCATTTAACTTTGCTGCTGTTGAAAATGCAAAATTTATTGCATGAAATTTCACCTATCATGATTGGAATTTTCTGAGTTTATATCAACACATGACTATCAGAAAGTCAGTTAAAATATCTTACAACAAGCATTAAAAATTATCCAGAAGAATAAGACTTTAATTTGATTTGGGTATGGAAAATATATTTGAGTTTTTTTTTTTTTTTTTTTCCAAAAATTGCTTTAAACATACAAGTGATATGTTATTTTTCATTAACAAAACGTTTTCAAATAAAGAATGCTGAAATGTAAACTCAGTTATTAAAAAAAATGTAATACCATTTAAAAAAAATAATAAAAATTCTTATAATAATAATTTTTTATTATATACAATAGAACATTAAATAAAACCATCACACAAAACACTTAAGTCAACAATTGTTTGTGGAATTGCTGTAAGAACAGAGAACTACATTCCACATCTTATCAAAATTTATAATTGCTGATCTTCTCATAAAATCAAATCTCACAATTCTAATTACAGTAAACTTCCTCTCTTTGTGGTTTATATCTGAGATGCCTAAATTCCAAAGATTTTTATATCTAATAAAAAGTACTTCCCTGTGAAAAAACTGAAACTTTTGATTGATTTTTCTGAAGAATAAAATTAGGAACAGCTTTGCATAAGAAGTGAATAATTTTCTTGCTCAAATAATACTTGCCTTTATAGTAGCTATTTGAGTGCTTAAATTGTTCAGTGCATATTTGCTCCGTTTTCATAATTTTGTAGTTCACCTGCAAAATCTGTTTATCCAGGATGAAAGAGAACTTTATTCTTCTGATAATTGGAAGTTTACTGTATATCAATTTGCATAATTTATTACACATTTCCCAATGTTATTATTGAATAATGAATCCAATACAATTAATAAATCAACTTTCAATATATATATATATATATATACACACACAAATATTCTAAAATCAATACTTCATACTAAATAAATATGTATTACAAAAAATCATAGAAAATTAAATAAATATTTAAGAAAATTACATTATAATAAATTAAAAACTGTTCAAATATTGTAAACACTGTGTTCGTTTGAAAATACTATTATTTATGTCAATTCAATATCTTAAGTGAGGCATTCTTTTTTCCCTCCATTCTAATGTTACTGTTAGCTTGGAAATTGTAAGCAATTCCTATTGAGTTCTGTTGAAAGATGTTGATATTCATTGGTGCATGTTCAAATTCATCAGAGGAGGATTCTGCTTTCAGATTGAGGACTTTTTAAGTAATCACATCCTCCATAAATAAGTAGTATGATTCTTAGTGTGTTGTGAACCAGTTTTATCTTGCATTTTTTTGACATATTTATTGATTAAAAAATCTAATTCAATTTTCAAATCAACAGCTTAAAAATCACTGCAAACAATTATTTTAATGTACTGTCCTAATTTGTTTCATAATTATAAGTAAACATTCACTACTGACTTAAAAAGAATCTAATTTAGAAGATTTATGCATGATACTTGGAATGGAAGCATAGGATGGTGGAACCATTTCATAATGCACTCACGTACCAACTCCCACGCAGCGCTGTGATAATGAGTGTGTTTATCAGTGAGCTGAAATGAGTATCCGTAAATGCTGATTGCTGTCCTTTCCTAAGTAGCTTTCCCCGTAACTTTTGTTATCAAGATTTTATTCAAACTTGGGGGAAAAATGTCTGCGTCAAAATCTTTTTCTCTGTCGTCATTGTTGGATTCCGAATATAGGCGTCGTGGAGTGGAGGGGGGTGGCATCACCGGCGAAGCAGAGTGAGGCAGAGAGGGACCAACTATCTTATGAGGTGGACGGCGATGGCGGAGGAGGAGGAGGAGCACGTGTAGATCCAGTGGTTTCGGCACAGGAATCCCCTGTCGTGCGGAATGACGTCGATAGCGGACTGGACGTCTACCTCCCGCGTGTCGTAGCAGTGGATGCGGACCGCATTCTGCAGGCAGCGGCGGTAATTCCACGTAGCACTGTCAAAAAACGCATACTTCATGTAAAAAAGAATTATACAAAATTTAAGAATCAATAATTTAACAACGCATGAAGTATTTTCATAGATTTCTCATAAATCTGTACTTACACCTCATATTAAAAATTTTAAGAAGGATAAATATTAAATTATAAGCAATAGAGATGAGAATTAGTATAGTTCCATTCTTTATAATCAAAATTTAAATTTCTAAATAAAAAAAATTTAATATTCCGTCTTCTAATAAAAAGTATTCTCCATCAGAAAAGTTTTGAAAGAAATGCTGTTAATGTTTTATAAAACAAATATAACAGCAACTCCGCGACACGGCTCACTTGTTTCAAGTTTGTCCAATTACGTTCAAGAATGAATTCGTCTCGGAAAGATATTTTACAGTTGCAATTCGCTAATATAATTTGGCATTTTGTCTCAACATGAGCCATTTCGTTCTGAAAATATTCAAATTCGTAAACAGTCATATGGAAGCAAAAACGTATAAGTTACACAGCAGATTTTAAATTAAAAGTTATAACGAAAGCAAATATCAAAGATGGTGACAAATGTACTAATGTGAAGAGAAAAACAATGCGGTACAAAAGAAAAATGTATCCAATACGAAGTTCGAAAATAATCCATTTCTTTCGTTTGATTATTAACGAAGACATTTTATTTTTAAAATATGTCTAGCATCGTTTTAAAACTTACTAAAAATCAGTAAGTTTTACTAGAATCTTCTCGTGTTTCATGTCATGCGAAGAGGTGGATCTTTTTCATAATAAATGTTTTTCAATATAATTTTTTGTACTTTTAATTTCTTACTATGCGTATTTCTTCACTTTATATGACACCAATATTATATATATACGACTATTCGCCGATGTCGTGGATTATACGCAGCTGCGGATTATATACAGGAAAATTAGGTAGTTCCAGATAAAAAAAATTTAAAATAAACTGCTATCACTTAATATAAACAATCGATATCGGCATTTTTTTAAATTTAATGATTAATACGCAGCATTTCATACATTTTGGATAACCTAGCACTTTGAAAATCGAAAGCCTGGTAAACAATCAAACGGTCATTAAAAACAATTTTTTTTTTAGTAACCACTAAATAATTTCGCTTTGAAATTTTACTAAATTGTATATTTTGTGTTTTCACATCCCATTTTTTTTACTCATTGCTATACTTAATTGATTATGATCATGAAAATACTTTGAAAGTTTAAAAAAAAAAAAATCAATCTAGAGATATAAACATGTAAATTATTCCGTCTGAAAATGCATCTGCGTATACTTCCAAATTTAGGAAACTTAAAATAAACTTAGGGGTTGTGTATAAGCATTTTAGAGTCCCGCGTTTGAATTTGATATCATTCATCAACTTTTTGTTGTAAAAAAACTTCTTATTTTAAATATTAAGAATGCAAATCATTAATATGTTTGATATGCAATCTTCTAAAAATGACAAATTTTAAAAACTTCACTGTAATTTGAATAACTTAAAAAATAAAAAGTAACTGCATAAAATCTCAGATATTTCCGTAAAAAGTGCAAATTGTTATCGATAACAAATTTGAAAGGGTGTAAATCTCCCAATATTTGGTTTTACTCACAAACATTTCACATGAAATTCAGAAGTTTTTAGTCCGAATGAAAGCCTTGACAAAAAATAAATATTAAAGGAAAAAACGATTTTTTTTTTTTTTTTTTTTCAAAAAAAGTGGTCAGATTTTAATTTTTTAGTGAAGATAAGAAAAAGGCAATTTGTCTTACAACGAGAGTATAGTTGTGGGAGAAAAGAACTGTAAGATACGTTCTGCTAAGCTAAGATACGTTCTGCTATATACAGGGCCGATCCAGGCGAAAATTGGGGGAAATCTCCCTTCCCCCTCGTTAAATTTGGGACATTAGACCGCACAGAGCGGCCGTCTCTCTATATAATTATATATACGCGTTCCGGTAAAAAAAAAAAAATAGCACAACACCACTGCGTGGGCCCCATTTCACACTCGAGCTTTGTAGTGTGATTTCTTATGTCTAAATGAACGGGAAGTGATGCATACAGGTTGGGTTGGTGGGGCGGTTCGTCTGATTTGTTTCGGTATCGAACCGACCATCTTCGAGAAGACTAGCCATGCCATCGTCTGGTGGAACGGTTGTGTTTTCCTTGCCTGGCGGGAGACTTGGTGATGGGTAGATAACGCAGGTCTTACATTCGCTTTGCGAGTAGGCCTGCAGCGTCAAAATGCTGCACAATCATGGGAGAATGGAGAGGAAGATTACTGTTTTTGGAAATTATGTATTAGTATTTATCTAGATTTTTACAAGTAAAAATTATAATCAATAATTTGGTATTGATAAATTGAAAATATTATTGGTATGTTAATGATACAAAAATGGCTGGTTGTTTGTAAAGGTAGTTATTATTTGTGCATTTATTTTTTAGGATTGATGTAAGAAACACAGTTTTCAAAAAACAAATCCCATGAGTTTTGTAAAATACTGCACAAGTAACCATTCCTACCTCCCCCTCCAATCGTGGGGTTAATAGAGCTTTAACATTTGTGGATGAATTAACCAGCATCGTTGCACGTAAAGAAAATTAAATGATCACGGGGAGCAAATTTATATTCAAGTTTGACGCAAACTTTGGATAAATGTTACACTTTATAATATATCTGTACAACTTTCAAGATCTCTATATAATCACAGGTAGTGTAAAATATATGATTGAAGAGAAAATGAGAGTAACCACATTATTCAAATCTGATGTGAAAGCAAATAAAAATAATATCGGAAAATTAGTGCGAGAAATCCATCTCTAACTGGGCATGTGATGGCCGTCACAAAATTTCTATGGGCCATCAATTTCAATAGTTCTTGAGAAATACAGCATCTGATGTACCGACGCACTTCCACGTATTTATAGAAATACGTCGGTTGAACCGAAAAAAGTTTCTTCTGCTTATTCAGGGAAAAAGTTCACCAATTCATGAAGTCTTGTAAAAATTACAAGTTCAAAGATAACAGCTGGTCGAGCGCATTCCTTATCGATAATGTAATTCATTTCAATGATTTGAAGCACCACTTACTAGGAAAATATCTCCGGGTTTATAATCTTCACAAGCGAAAGCTTTTGAAAGAAAATTTTATGAGAGTTGTTGAGTAAGGATTCAATTGACTCCAAAATTAATGGAATGCGTGAAGAGTTTTATCGCATGAAATTCAAACGTTTATGAACAGAGTATTTCAAATTCGGAAAAGCAAATTTTCCGAGTTTCGTCAAACATGTTTCCCTTGTCATTTTCAGTACAGACACTAGAACTTTTCCGTCTAAACCCTTCTTTGCATGATTTTTTCTTTATTGGTGAAATTAATCAAGTTGATATAATTCATGTTCAAAATTAAAGGAAAAATGGTTAAAAAAATCTTAGTATATATTTATAGTATAAATTGAGCAAAAAACAATATGCTAAAAATTTCCATCATCATCCAAAGTTAGATCATTAGCTTAGTACTAAATAGAAATAAAAGAGGAAAATAACATATTACAAAACTTTCTTCCACTCATTTTCAATTTTTTAGCAATAGAAACTCTAATATAATAAAACAAAATTATAAACGAAATCATACGTTTATTGCAACTACAACAAACAGTGGAATGAGACAACTTTAAGCTCGTTTCACTGATAATGACACTTGTTTATTTTTGACAGCTATGTTTCTTTTTATGCAATGGACATTAAAAAGGTATCCAAACACGATCCACTTAAAGTGAACTTGTTCTTTTATATAATTTTTGGGCATTATAGGTTATGATGGAAATTTTCACCATTATGCAAAGAAGAGTTAACTATAGAATTTATAGATTTGCTGAGTAACTCTGCGGTAAAATCCTATTTTAATTATTTTTTATTCAAAGTATGCGTCAGAAGACAAGTTTACAAGAGTCGGTACACCCAATCATTGCTTATGTTCTGTCTTTTTGGCTAATAAAGGAATTTTTTTTTATAGTAAAGTGAACATAAAATCAAAAAGATCACGGCTGACAGACACCCGGAGCAAACTTTACGAATTGCAAACGTAGATTGAATCGGATATTGAAATTTCAATCAAGCAAAAGCAATGTCAAATTTTACGTTAAGACAGGTAGCTACTGTCGACTGTCAGAAAGTTACTTTTTTATTTTAAATGTAGTATTGTGACATCGTTTGGTACAATCCCTTACATTGT
The DNA here is from genome assembly GCA_026290005.1 of Latrodectus geometricus. Taxonomy (NCBI): domain Eukaryota; kingdom Metazoa; phylum Arthropoda; class Arachnida; order Araneae; family Theridiidae; genus Latrodectus; species Latrodectus geometricus. The sequence continues at coordinate 1,084,400 of JAPDSC010141619.1, forward strand.
CATAAACTTATGCAATTCAATTATTATTGTATTTTAATTCGATTTCTATAACATTTTTGGAACTAGTACCTATATCTCACCATCCCTTCCCTCAGAATCCATTTTAACCTTGTAAAATAAACCCTTTTTTCATAACCTCATTTCATTAGATGTGTGCCTAGCGGATCTTTATGAATTCATTGTGGAAAGCTTGAAGATTCCTAGGGTTGCTATATTAATATTTTCGATTGAATGAAGTGTCTCACCAGCATTCTTTGCGCAGCCTGTCCTCGTCATCGCGGGCACCGAGCGCCTGGTCTCGCTCGTACTGGTGGCGATCGAGGCAGCCCCTCATTTCCTCAGTCGCTCTGGCGTTGCAACCTATAAGAAAGGGCACTTGAAAATATTTTTGCACAAGAAAAATCATTCATAAGTGACTGAATTAATTCTGCTTTTGATTTATAGATCAAGATACGGGAGATGTCTATTAAGATTTTCTTACTATTTTGAAAGTGTGCTTTAATTGTAATGAGCCAAAAGAAAGGCTCTCTGCTTAAACTAAATGAAATTATTTCATTCCTTTTAGTATAAAATGAATAAACAATATCTGAAAAATATACATTAATTTGCTGAGAAATGAATGTATCTTATTTTAACTGATTTGTCATTTAAAATGTGTGCATCTCTTATTTATTAGTATCACTTATTTATCATTATTTAGTTTAACAGTAATAACTTTTACAATGAAGTTTTTACTTTTATAAAAGTTCAAGCTATAAATAATAGATAAATGGTGAGCGCTCTGATTTTTAGTTCAACATTTGATTAGTTTAATTTCCACATCGGATTAGTATATTTGCAGTGATTAGAATCCACTTTAAACTGTAGATTCCAATTAAATAAGCAATCTTAAAATATGATTTTTTAGTAAATTATGTTTTTTGTTACCGTTAACATTCCATGTATTTTGACAAGCGTAAGGTGTATATACTGTTTAAAGAATGTTAAAAATGCACTTAACTATTCATTAAAACTTGATAAGGATAGCTTTTGTTTTTAAAATAAAATATTATTAGCATAATGCTATGAAATATTTACTTAGTCTAGTATTTATGTTGAAATTTAACTGATGTTTTGGTTTGTAGCTCAATACGTACGTTTACCCCAAAATCACTTAGTCTTGTTATTTTGGACCAAATCAATTCCTTTGAGTCGCCTGTATTGAAATTGCAAAAGAATCATGTTTTCGAAGAATTACCTGAAACAAAGGGTGATTCTCCAGTGAGAGCTGCACTGTAGACACCTCTCAGGTGAGACTCTTCCGCCGCGACACCCCTGGATCTGAGCAGGGGGTCGGAGGGGAGCAGCGACGTCGCCACTCCTACGAAGCCCTTGTCCACAATGGGCGACTTCAAAGGAGCTGGCTGGTGAGGACAGGTCCAAATCATTTCCCCCGAGCTGTCTAAGAGGTAGTTGCCCATGGAGTGGACGTCTTCAGGACTGCACTGCTTCCGGACGACGTCCCCGATGCAGTGCCGGAAACGGTCGTACTCCCTGCGAAAATAACCACATACTTTGAGCCATTAAATAATAAAATACAATTCTGTAATTGATCATTTCAATCACACCCATCAAAAAACAACTCATAATGAAGATATCTTCTAAGTTAGTTTAGGACGGACATTTTTGGAGTTCTATGCTAACATAATTATAGTTCACACTGAAGATGATAACTAGAGAGGATTTTTTTTTATAATTAAACACACATGCCATAGGTACCCGTTTATAGGGTAGGCAAACATTCACACTTCATTCATACAAGGAAAGGACAAAGAAAGGAGCGGAAGAGAAAGTACATCCATGCCCGAACCGGGATTCGAACCCAGGACCTCCCTATTCGCAGATAGGCACATTGACCACTAGACAGGATAGGCGACAAGATATCTTCTAAAATGGTGTACATCCATACAAAGTTGCGCAGGACTATCTTAAAGATAACGTATTTGAAATAGTCGCCTCCAATTTCCTCTTCAATTTGAATTAGGTGACAAGGTTACGCCTGAGCTGGCACCCACAATGATTCTTCTAACCACATCCAGGCCACACCTGTGGAAGGACGTGACAGATGAACACGTCTCCAACCCATGGAGCTTCAGCAATTTTGTGAGGGGGTTGTGTCCACCTTCCCAGTCACTCACCACGTCCACTTTGCTAATCTTATGGGAATCTACTGAGCACTTAATGCTGTAATAAATTTTTTTAAAGAAAATAAATATATTTAGACTATTTCTTAACTGGTGTCATATTTTTCATTTCATGTTTCTATATAGTCTATAAGAAATGATGCTAATTATGTTCAAACTCATCTTAGAAAAAAAAAATTTTTTTTAAAAAAGAAGTCTTTATTAGAATTATACGGTGTATGAAACAAATTTTTAATAAAAACTAATGTAGTATTTAATATCAAAGTATAAAATTGAATTGTAACACGTTTCTCGATAATTGTTTTTCTAACTTTTAATAAGATTAACGTTTTTTAACATGTTTGTGTGTGTGTTAATTTTCTTAAAAATTAAATATCAATATGTTTCTATTTAAATTAAGTTTACATGCTGAGTGTTTCCATTCGGCAGGAATAGTTACAAGCTCGATTTCATCATTACTGGGAGGGAAAATATGTATATAATTTTTCAAAATATTTAACTGACAATTTTCAGCATTTCTGTTCAAATAAGAGACCAGCAGAAATTATTTATAAAAATGTCATCACGTAGGCATTAAAACAGTATTTTTTCAGTTGTTTCTTGTTTTACTCCGATAAATTGATCATCAAGCGAATCCTATGTTAAGATTAATTTATATTAAAAAGCGTAAAATTTATTGAAATAATTTTTACAATTGTCACAGTAGCTTCTGGTACCGCCAAAGAAATACATGCGATGATATTTCTTGAAGTCTGTTAGTTTGAAAGTTCAGGCTCGCACTCGATCGTGCAAAATCACGAGAAAGAAGCGCGCATATCTATAATAATAAAAGCAAGTGTAATGTGTCTGTCCGTTTGTCTGACCGAGCTCTCCAGCCAAATCTATCGCACGCAGGGACCT
>JAPDSC010141619.1:1094422-1143140 GCA_026290005.1 Latrodectus geometricus
AAACCCTCCTTCGAAAAACTTTGCTTTGAAAGACAGGCCCAAGGAAGTCACTAATAATTATTAAATTTGTTTTTAATTTAGTAAGTTGTTTTAATTTAATAAGTTAATTATTAAATATGTCGAAATGTATTTTGTTTTGTATGTGTGTGTGTGTTCTTTCCTTTCAGTCACTTTATCAATTTTTTTAAATAACATTTTCTCTTGGATATGCTCGCGCCCCCCCCCCCATCAGTGTGCCGCGCCACCCTAGGGGGTCGCGCCCCACAGGTTGAGAATCATTGCTGTATAGAGAAAAAGATTCCTATCTGTGGAAATCTTATCAAGCAGAAAGCATTTAAAGTCTACAAATATTTAAGGAAATTTGAGCATTCTTACGCAGGGCTAGAAAATCATTCGTTCGTCACGAGTAAAGGATGGTTTGAAAAACTAAAAAAAAAAGGCATACATTGCACAATATTAAGATTCAAGGAAAACAGGCCTCAACAGATCCTAATGCTGCCGAATATTATAAGCTAGAATAATCACTGAAGTTGGTTATTCAGATTTTCAAACGATCAGTTTTTTTAACGCCGATGAGACGACATCATACTGGAACCATCTAGAACCTTTATTTCGAAAAATCAAAGGCCTGCTCAGGGGTTTAAACTTTCCAAAGAACCCTTCATGTGCGCAGCCTGATGATAAAACAAATGATAATAAATCGTTCTTCTCAAGTAATGAAAAACATTAATAAGACCCAATTGCCTGTATGCTGGTGATTTAATAAGAAAGCTTGGTTGACTTAAGATTTATTAAGGATTTGATTTTATAATTGTTTTATCCCGGCAGTGGAAACCTGTACGATGAGAAAAAATTTATAGGTTAAGTTATGACGGACATTCTTGGAACTCTATGCTTGTAATTCACATCGAAGAGGACAACTGAGATGATTTTTTTCTTTTTTTTTTTTAAACACACATCCCATGGGAACCCGCTTATAGGGTAGGCAACCATTCACATTTCATTCATACAAGGAAAGGACGCAAAAAGGAGAAAGAGAAAGAACATCCATGCCCGAACCGGGATTCGAACCCAGACGTCCCTACCCACAGGTACGCTGACCATTAGACAGAGTAGGGGCGAAAAAAATTTGTATTTCAAAGTTTTATTGGTTCTTAATAACGCTGGTTGCCACAACATAGGACTGGATTATCCAAATGTGAAAATTGTCTTCCTTTCTCGTAATTGCACGTCATTAATAAAACTTTTGGATCAAGGAGTCATTTAAACTTTAAAAATGTACTACACACGCCAATTTTTCCAAACCATTTTCGCCACATTAGAAACTGGTGAAAATAAAACTCTTACTCAAGTGTGGATGGAATTTTCGATTTTAGATTGTATTTGAACCGTGTAATCGGCTTGTGCGGAAATTAAACCATCAACGCTTAATAGGTGTTGGGAACCTCTTTTACTTCATATGGTTCAAGTAATACAAGATGGTTCCACAATTTCACTCCCAGCTACAGAAATAGTAAAATTGCTTCTCGTTAAAGTGATGAAGAATTTGCAGTATTTAAGAGAACTAGTATACTGGGGGAAGAAACTTTAGATAAGGAAAACCTGATAGAATTAATTGATGCCATCGTAAACAAAAATGAGGAAAATGAATGGATGCCCAATCTCGATTTACAAGATGTGAAAAAAGAGCTAAATTTGGCTAAAGAATTAGAACTTCCTTTCATTCAAACTAATCATTGAATGGTGCGCAGCGCAAAGTTTAAAAGAGAATTAAGAAATTGCTTAGATCCCTATAGAGAGGTTTTAAGGGAGTTAGAAATAAAAGCTACAATCGAAAACCAATGTGAGGATGAACCAAGTGAGGAAGACATTTTGCTCATTAAAAGCAGACGGCTGATGGCGAGGAGGAATGTTGAAAGATTACATAATTTTACAAAAGTCTTTCTTGTTTTGTTGGAAAACAGTTTTAATTTTAGTTTCATTTTTTTTATCATTTCCTTATCTCTTCAATTCAATAAAAATAATTTATCTTGTCTTTTGTATTTATTGGTCTCCATATAACGCGGTACCGCGTTATGGGACTGTCAATGATTCAATAGCGTTGGTGGATTCTTTTGCGTATCATATTTCGTGCACATTATTCATTTGTATACATGACAAATTCAATTCAAGTGATTTGAAGGCCGATGAAAATTGATGATAAAAAAAGCCATTGTTTCTCTTTACGCGTGCCTTCTTGCTGCGTATTGTTGCTGTTCAGTCGCCGTATCAATAATCTTTAATTTGTGATTCGTTTCGAACGTTTGTAATTACTAGACAGTAAGAAGATAATACACCTAACATAAAATATGTACAGAAAACTGAGACTGCATTGCTTACTATAAAAAGAAGAAACTTTATGATTTCACAAAGAAATGGAAGTTTGGTTTTTCTGTTATGGATTCTTAGCTGATTGGAACATGGCATTTACTCAACTTAATTTTGCACTTTTTCTCAAGTTTCTTTCCTCATATTTATGGTGCGTTTTTATTTTATTGCATATTTGTTTTCCGGGGATTCTTTCCGATTGAATCAACATCTCAATTTTGAGAATTTATGACTCAATGACTCAACTCCAAACAAAACTCTCACACTTTGTCTACAGAGACATCAGATCCAATGGGGGTTTTTAATGTACATAAACTTTTCAAATTAACTATCTGCGCCGAATCAGGTATCAAACCTGATACTTTCAGGACACCAAAGTATCATTCTAGACAAACATGATGATACTAAAAAATTATTTCGAAGGAGTCTACATGGAAGTCCATAATAGAGATTAAAAAATGTACATTTTTTGAAAATAGCTTTTCCACCATGTGCATCAATTGTTGGAATCTTACACAATCTCAGGAACTTTCCTAAAGAAATCAGTGAAATGATGCACTTCTTGAAATTTATACCCACTGACAATCTGCTATTTCAGGACGGGAATCTTCCCACGAATAAAACAGAAAAGACTTATGTGGAAATATCCCCAAAACAAATTGCATAACGAAGCATTCAGGAAAATATTACCTAAAGTAAAGTTTTGCCTAAATATCTCATCTTGAAAATTACACACGAATGTCAGAATAAGACGCTTCGCATCCCTTAATCCTTTGAACCGATGCATTCCTATTTGAACAGCGTACTGATTTTCGAGGAGATTAAAACACTAATTTCATCAGTTTCTTTTAAATAAATCTCTATTTGGACACACGCATTTTCTTAAGTTAACCCTTCTTTGCATAATGGTGGAAATTTCCATCATAATGCCCAAAAATTATATAAAAGAACAAGTTCACTTTAAGTGGATCGTGTTTGGATACCTTTTTAATGTCCATTGCATAAAAAGAAACATAGCTGTCAAAAATAAACAAGTGTCATTATCAGTGAAGCGAGCTTAAAGTTGTCTCATTCCGCTGTTTGTTGTAGTTGCGTACGATTTCGTTTATAATTTTGTTTTATTATATTAGAGTTTCTATTGCTAAAAAATTGAAAATGAGTGGAAGAAAGGTTTGTAATATGTTATTTTCCTCTTTTATTTCTATTTAGTACTAAGCTAATGATCTAACTTTGGATGATGATGGAAATTTTTAGCATATTGTTTTTTGCTAAATTTATACTATAAATATATACTAAGATTTTTTTAACCCTTTTTCCTTTAATTTTGAACATGAATCATATCAACTTGATTTATTTCACCAATAAAGAAAAAAATCATGCAAAGAAGGGTTAAATCAGTTTTTTAGAAAGAAATCACATTTACACAGGTTTTATTAAAAGTTCGGATACATTCCGACTAGTCAGAAAAGAAAATTCAAAAGTAACAAAGCCGAATTTGTTGAAGATAAACTTCCATTGGTTTCAAGTGGGAGTGGAACAAACGCAGTGCTCTCCCCTCGGGTCAGTTCACAGGTGCGGAAACGTTCTCATCCACTCTCTCCCACGCGCCGCGACAACAGCTCCTTCCAGCGCACGCCAACACCTCGGTCGGATGCGTCACACATTTTTCTGGAACCAAGAAAGGCATTCAGCGCCAATTAAGATGTGAACTTCATAATTTATTTGACAGTTTCTCATTCTCGAAGTGAAACTTCCCGAATTCCAAATCGTTTGTTTTTTGTGTCGATGACACGGTGGAAAACGCCAAAAATTGGATTTGTAAATATTACGAATATTTAGTGAAAGTGTTATAAATAAATAATCTTAGGGGAGGACATACTAAAAGTTCTGAAAGCATGTAGGATGGGGTTGCCATCACAGGATCTCATCGTACATCCAAATGATCATTTTTTCATAATGAAATCCATACGATGGAGACAAAAGAACACCCTAAGATAATTTCTTCCAAAAAATATACAATAGTTTGAAGTCGTCGAAATTGAAAGATTTTCTGTACTTCTAAAATATATATTTTATATTTATATCATACTTCAACTCGTATGAATATGGTCAACACCCCCTGATGTTGGTACTTCATTTAAATGGATTTATTGCGATATTTTTCGAATTTTCCTTTCAATAATTATTTAAATTACTAAAATTTTAAAATTCAATTTTGTAAATTTTTTCTTTGCCTTCTGGTTATATGTTCTATTTCTATATTTAAATAATCTTTTATATGTATATAAATTTTCTTTGTCAAGTGCCAGCCAGGCTGGAGGTGTGATGCTCCACTTTTCCAACTAAACCATAATTTCGTGTAGAATCCGACTTCCTCACTACAGACATGCCGTAGTTACCCGTTTATACAGCAGACAACCATTCATACGAGGAAAGGTTAAACACAGGAGAGAGAGAAAGTACATCTATGCCCGAACCGGGATTCGAAGCCAAGACCTCCCTATTCGTAGTCAGGAACGCTGACCACTAGACAGGGTGGGCGGCATTGTTTTCATTCATATTTATATTTGTTCCAAATTTTAAGCGATCTTTAAATATTTATATTTGTTTCAAAATTAAACAATCTTCGAGTGTGGGGGGGGGGAAGCAAAGAAACACTTTATAAAAGTATAAAGAAATGCAATTTAACGCTTACTTAAACTCGATTGGTTGAAAGTTCTGAAAAACGAGGCTATGGTGAAAGTATGGAAAAAAGTGTCCGTGGTTAAACTCCAATTCTTGGGACGGCTGTTTCAGGAATTGGAGTTTATAAGCTCAAAAAACGATACCAGTTTAGAAAATTTGTTTTGAACCGAGTTATTTGTTCTTCTGTTAGTGTAAATGAAATAAAAAGCAAAACAATTTGAAGTAAGTGAAAAATTTTCCTTCACAAAGACAGTCTTAATTAAAAACTGATCGTGAAAGCAAGCGGAACTGCAATAACCATCTTCCATTGTTCTTTAGTAACCCGGGAAAGAACCCAGAACATATGTGATCCTTTCATTAAACCACGTTTAATCCACACTATGGAGATCTACATAAGGTGCATTCTGGCCTTTTAGTAGCTACCGTGTCTACGAGGACTTTTCAGTGTTCATGTTGCAGAAGAGAAATACAGAAACATTTGCATGTGCAACATCCCGTTGTTCAAGAGCATCTGGGATTGAATTTCAAGAACCTAGGATCAAAATCAAGGTGAATCCCAACGATATCAGAAAAAGTATCTTGTCAGAACTTGTCTTTGAAGCTTTGGCAAGTGCAGAATATTGTGGATTATTTACCATTTTCTTTTAATTGAATGTTACCTGGAGTTATGCTGCTGGATTATATGAATATTACTCGCTGTCAGAATAAAAAATTTCGTATTTTAGTTCAAATGGGGAACAAAGAATCACACACATATCTGTATTCTGGAATACAGTATGGATAAAACAATCGAATTTTTAAGTGAAATTTGAAAATATTATGCTGAAGAAAAAGGGCTATTAATGTATATAGTTTAAAGATTCATAAACAGAAATATATACAATTGCTCGAGTTCATTTAATTTTCTAGTTTGGATCAATTCATTTTTTTAAAAATTTTCTTTTATGAAGTGATTAGTTACCAAAAAAATGAATATTCAGGGAAAGAAACGTTCTTTCGAACACCGTTTCTCCCACGATTCCTAAAACTGATGATTTCAATGTTTCACTTCGATTTTAAAGTCAGAACACAAGATATTAATTTTAAATATGATTCTATTTAATTAGATATTAACTAAAAAAATTGTTACAATTAATTTCCTTTTGCCAAAACATTTCCATCTAAAATATATACTATTTTTTTAACTTATTGAGTGAATGTTCGCTTTTATGAACCTCTAATTTACGAACATTAATGATTCTATGAACTTTTAGAAAAATTTAAAAACATCATAAAAACTTTTCTATATTTTCTCTTTCATTAGAATTTCTACGCAATAGACAGCCGAAGGTCAGGCTTTTCTAATGTCCTCCGCGAATAGGTTTCCGGGAAGACTTTTCATTGTCAATATTCACATGTCACAAGGGAGGAAACCCGTAAAACTCCCAAATATACAGCCCGACAAATGTTGCACCAGCATACTATCCTGAGTTGGGCTCGGTCAGTTCAAGAACACAGCAGAAGACTCTCTAATATTTGGCCTGTCACCCTAGCACTAGAAATATCATTTCACATGAAGACATTTTTTAACGTGTCCCAGCCACCATTAGTGAACACGACGGATCTTTGGTTGAGTCGGGATTCGAATTCACTTCCTCCCGACAACGAACGCCCTAACCAAGCAGGCCCTTGACAAATATGCATGTTTTGAGCAGAGGTGCAACATCCATTTCTTATTGTTCAACTGCGGTTGGAGTCGAACCCAGAACATTTTGCTCCGAAGAGCGGAAACCTTAACGATTTGTGAAACTTTTAAATTAAATAAAAGTGACATTCGAAAAGGTTTAAAGCTATCTATGACTGGCGAGATATAATAGATTATAGGGATGACGTGTAACATGATATAATATTCTTAGATTCGTTCAACATTTAGATATGTACTCAGCAATTAAATTTTTAGGGAAGTTCACTCATAATATTTATTTCTGACTGTATTCGAGATCACTCTCTCGGTTAAAATTCCAGAATACTAAAAATTTATGAAAAATTTAAATAAATTCATGTTTATTCATTACTTTTAATGAAGTAATTTGCTATATCTGTCATTAAAAGTCAGGGCTAAAATTTTCAATGACTTTTAAATTTAATACGATTGTTGTCTAAATAAACATTTAAAGAATGGAGAATTTCAAACCATTGGTGCGATTACCATGCCTTCACAATTTAAAACTTCAAAACCTCATTGCTTTATAAAATTCAACCCGTTCTTTTTCTTGCCCCGAAAACATTGCTGAAATGCAGCCAAGTCAACAATAAATTATCCTATTAACGGGAAAAAAAGGAGTAAAAAGTAACGCACTTTTATTCAGCACGATAATCCATTTCGGATGCGAATTATTCTGAAATAATTCTGCGGAGAATGCTTTCACTCGTCACGAAACGCACAATCGAATGAAGGCGTTCCGCTCTAGTTCCTAGCGTCGCTGGTGGAAATTACTATCATTTTGCTCATCTTTTCTCCTCTGCATCAGGCATCGGAGCGGTTTTCATCCTGGTGTGTTCCCGCCTCTTTCCCAAGATCGTTCGCCCATTTCGGAAAGATTCAGTGTGGAAAGTCTGGACAATCATCAAACTTTTCTCCTGCCTGACCTTGAAATAGATGACCACATTCTGCACTTCGAAACACTTGCTTTCTGCGGTCATATGAAGTCACGTGTGAAAAAATATCAATGTATCAGTTTTTTCTGCATTAGGAAAAGTCCATACACTTTTTTAGAAACTTTAACTCAGCAAGACTCGATCTTTATTTAAGCCAGCAGTCATATTTTAACGAATGCGCATTAGCCACGAGTCTTCGACCTATGAAATACTCTTCACAGAACCCTAAACATAACAGTCCTGAGAATCTGTCTCTGGTATCAAGATTGATTAGAAATATTTTAAGCAACTGACAACTCTGTTCAAGAAGAGAATCGTTTTTTTTTTAAAAAAACAAATGTTATGAAAATACAATAAAAAGTAGTAATAAGTTTGAAATCAAAAAATAAATAAACTACTGCCTTATTATTTTAGAAATTATTATTCGATGCCAGAAATTAACAATGACGTCACTTAACTTTCAATTAATCATCGTACAAAAGTGTTCTGAAGCAAAGAAAAGTTGGAGAATACAAAATTGAAAATTTTGAGCAAAGTTAAATATAAAATTTAATAGCCTTGAAAGTAATTTTAATATGTTTAAAGATTTTTATATGCTTAAAAACTAATTTTAAAATATTCCTCAAAAGGTATAAGTGTGTAAAGAGAAGTTCTAGCTCAGGTGTTGGCTTCAGTGTTAGATTGCGTCACAAAATTACAAGATTTTTGGTTTGAAAATCTTCAACTGGTAATCTCAATTCAACTATTTTGATCTCAATCTATATTATGTGTATTTATGATGCAGTGTCTCACGCTGATCAGAATTATAAAATGTTTAAAAATTTAAACGTAACTACTATATTTTCGTCGTTGCAACAATTAGTATTAATTGCACATTAAATTTCAATCTTCCAGTTATAATGCAATATTGAGTAGAATAAAATAAGTATTAATTGATAAAATGAAATCATATTATTTTATAAAGCTCTAAAAGAAACTTCATCGAGATGACTACTAGGTGTAGAAATGGATTGTAAATGGAAAAGGATTAAATTGATTGCATACTCAAGGCTCATTGCCAAATATTATGGAAGGATTCATTAAACATAAATCTGTTAAAACAATATTCTAAAACCATTTTCTAATATTAACTCTTTAAAATAATGATAATGCAAAGCAGCCAACATCGGCGACCGAATTTAGCAGGATTAAAATATCCACAGCGCTAAACTAGAGGATAAATAAGATCTCGTCCATATAACTAAACATTCATGTGATTTAGGGTAAAGCGGATCATCTTTTGTTGATGGTACCAAAAGGAGTCAACTTTAACCCTTCTTTGCATGATTTTTTCTTTATTGGTGAAATTAATCAAGATGATATAATTCATGTTCAAAATTAAAGGAAAAATGGTTAAAAAAATCTTAGTATATATTTATAGTATAAATTGAGCAAAAAACAATATGCTAAAAATTTCCATCATCATCCAAAGTTAGATCATTAGCTTAGTACTAAAAAGAAATAAAAGAGGAAAATAACATATTACAAACCTTTCTTCCACTCATTTTCAATTTTTTAGCAATAGAAACTCTAATATAATAAAACAAAATTATAAACGAAATCATACGTTTATTGCAACTACAACAAACAGCGGAATGAGACAACTTTAAGCACTGATAATGACACTTGTTTATTTTTGACAGCTATGTTTCTTTTTATGCAATGGACATTAAAAAGGTATCCAAACACGATCCACTTAAAGTGAACTTGTTCTTTTATATAATTTTTGGGCATTATAGGTTACGATGGAAATTTCCACCATTATGCAAAGAAGGATTAATGTTTTGGCCGAGTTGGTAACAGAATGATTAATGACTGGCCTTCAATTGAACAACTCGTAATTCTTATCACGAGTGTATTTTTACAATGTATTTTTACAAGTATGTTTACAATGGTTAGGAACCTACAGTGATCAGTGATGTGTAAGTACTGACCCTGGTGCGCAAAAGATGACTGTAGAGTGATCAAACGAAATCTGCATGGACTTGGAAAATTGTGATGATGATTATGCACCCCCGCCGGAGTTTATCAGAGCTATATCAAGTCCATGAATCATCACCCTGAAAAAGTAAAAAGCCAGTAGTGGTTTATCATAAAGATTTTGCCAGGATAGGCCCAAACACGATAAAATATGAACAGAGGGATCTCAATAGAGTATTTTCAGCAGACCTAGTAGTGTTTAGAAGGGAGAAAATGGGCAGCTTCTGCATCCGAACAGGGGTAGAAAACTGATTCAGCTGCGATGCTGGACAAAAAGGAGTGGCCTTCATGCCTACCAGGAGATAAAAGTCCCAATATACTTCACCCATCCCGTTCAGGGACATCCCCTCGCATTGATGAAGCAGACTACAGGCCTTGATAGGGTGGGAAATTACTACATGAGTTTATGCAAGCCCAATAGTCAGTTTCGAAACATAGTCTGAAGGAGTAAATATTGCAAAAATTTAGCCATCTGTCATCTGGTTTTTTGAAGTATAGCATCTTTCATGGCGATAGTTGTATCCTCATAAAATTAGAATATGTCGAGGATTATGAAGTCGAAATCGTAACTCAGACTTTATTTAAAGGCGCGATCTGACGTCATAAATTGATAATGGTTCCTCCGTTTTTATATTCGTTTTGAAAAAGTGTGCTTTCACCAAATCTTTTAGAACGTATCCTGGAGAAAAGGTATGAAACATCGTTGAGCTTATTCAGGTTTTGAGCCATAAAAAATCATGTTGACACAATAAAGATGAATATTTGCTTCGTGTTTTTTTATAAATTGTATTTTATATTTACCCTTAAACATGCTTAACATTTATCCTTTCTTTTTCAGAAAATGTTTTTTTTCTTAACTATTTATTCTATATGATATTAAATAATAATGACATTCTTTGAGCAATATGAAAAAAAAAAAATTAGAAATTTCTAATAAAATAACAATGCCTCTAATCATGGAAGGAATTTTAAAACTATCTATTCTCATTATAATTTGTGGAGAAAAAATAAATGAAATGAGGAGGATTACTTCTGCTCTTGGTGAGTAAGGACCAAAGATGAAGTTACCTGCAGCGTTGTTCCAGTTGCTTGGACCCCGTGCTCTGCTTGTCGAGCTCTGCTACAACTGTTTGGCGGCACCGCCTCTGCTGGGCAACGTCGCATTCTTCTGTGCTGTCAGCATACGAGCCTGAAATGATACAAGAAAAAGCCATATTTTGGGCATCACACCCTGTCTACCAATTAGAAGAGTTATTCTGTTTGCCCTACACTATATCTGCTAAGAGGAAAGGTGATTAATCGTTGGTCATGTATAATAACGTTGATTATACATAATCTCCACTAAACTCGTAAATGTGATAATGTTTATCACTTTTCCCAGTAAATATACACAATCCTCAACTCGTAATGTGATGAATTTTGATTATTTTGTAAAAAAATGATATTTTATTTTGAAAAAATAAATATTATCATGAAATGTTAAGCATTTCGTATACTAAAGAATTTGAAATACATTATGATGAGTTAGAATAAAATTTAAATAACCTTTCAATTTGTATACGTTCATTTTAGCAGGATTCGTTTGTTTGACGCTCAACGGTCATTTTCTGTACTCGAGGGCTTAATACCTACGGCTTAAAGTGGATTCCGAGAAAGTACATATATCCGCACCCAAGGTGGGATTCGAACCCACGAACTCCTTAACAGCAAATAAGTATGTTAACCACCCGACTACTATCGCGGCTCATTTCAATAAATATTTTAAGATATGGATATTAGGTAATAGCAAAAGTTATATACCTGCCGTATTAGATAATAGTATAAGTTATTTACCTGATATAAGGATATTAGATAACAGAATAAGTTATATACCTGGCGTAAAAAGTATTGAAAATAATCGAAATTACTAAATGTAAAATAAAGCTTAGTTTGTTACTTCATTAAATACTTTATTTTTATCTACACCACCGTAAATGCAGCACCCTGAAGGAAGCATGCAAATAACATGGAATTTACAACATGTATTAGAGGAGTTGAGATATGCAAGTGATTAAAATTTCAGCTCAGACGCACATCACGCACACCTGTGGCGCCACTTCAAAGCAGTAATTAAGGTTTGGAGATTTCGACGATTTCAAGTTCGGAAATTGTGTTTTTCTTGTGGTTTATAAAGGGAAAAAAATGATCAGTTATGCCTCGTAGAAAACAGTGATCATTTTCTGATCAAGTATCCGAGTTTGACAGAGGAAGCCCAGACTTGTGCGTTATCTTTTAAGAAAATCAGTAGTCGTGTTGAACGAAACCAAAACAACTGTCGTCAGAGATAAGAAGGTATGATGGACCGACGTGTTCGATCGCATCCACCTCATTGCATCATTTCACGTGATGACAAGCAAAGTGTGCGCATGGCAGTGACGGACGCTCAGCCACATCACGAACCACAGCACAGCACATTCAGGCTGTAACGCATCATCCAGTGTCTGCGCGTACCATTCGACACCGTTTACAGCAGAATGATCTGTCTGCAAGACGTCCATTGCTTCGTTTACCCTTGACGCATAACCATAGAAGACTCCACCGCCGATAGTGCGATGAAAGAAGAATGGGACAACAGAATGGAATGAAATTGTCTTTACTGGCGAGTCACGCTTGTTGTTTCTGCATCACCACGATGGTCGCATTCGAGTCCAGAGACAGCGTGAAGACCGCCCCACTGGTCCAGGCCCGATTATTATGGTATGGGGAGGTATTGTATATCCCTCTCGCACTCCTTTAATACGCATTGTCGGTACTTTAAACAGCCAGCTCTACATTTCCAAGGTTTTGAAGCCAGTTGTCCTTCAGGGCTTGCCCACAGCCATTTCAACAGGATAATGCGCGACCATACGTGCCACGCATTGTCCAAGGGTTCTTCGTCAATTGTCAGACTGATAGGCTGCCCTATTCGGCTCGCTCTGCAGACAACAGAAAACATGTGGTCCGTGGTTCCTCAGATTATATGAACAGCTTTTGCACCAACAGATTATATGAACACCAGATCAACTTTGGCAACGTGAGGAAGCTGCTTGCTCTGCTGTACCACAAGAACACATCTGAAGTCTCTTTGAATCAATGCCGAGATGTGTAGCAGCGGTGATCTCCAACAGTGGCGGCTACTCTGGCTACTGATTTTAACAGGAACCACACTTCACAGAAGTCTATAAATTTAATCATTTGATACTTGGTCAACATGTTATCTACAAAATAAATTTTGTTGTAATATCCCTTATCTTTCTTGGTGTTGCAATTTGGGTACCAACAGTGTAATCAAAACAGAATTTTAAATTAAATATTAATTAATATTTTACTCATAGAAAATTTTTATATTTTGCTAACTAAAAGAGAGATCAGAAAAAAGAAAACAAATTAAAATTTATATAAAAAAAATCCCTTTTATGTCAAAACAAACAAAACCAATATACTAAGCTATTTACGTTACTTTTATAAGTTTGCTTATTTAGATACATTATATATTATTAAGACATTTAGAATTGTAGTTTTTTCCACATTTTTTACATTTGCACTGATCAGAGTTGTCTTACAAACTCCTCGTTAATGTCATTGACTTTCAGAAAGATGATTCTCTAACACAATCACAAAGGGATTTAGCGTGATCTGGAAAAACTTCAAGCAAAATAAATGTTTCTCCACAAACTGATTTTTTTACACCATTAAAAAACTTTTACTGTTCCTAAAAATAAACGTCTCCGTATTGAATATAATCGCTAATGAATTTTGTGGATCACCTTTATCCTTGCTTCTCAAAACCTGGAAGTCGTAGTTTCACACCAATTATTATCTGAAGATAATTTAAAAACTTTATTTTTCAAAAATTCAAGAAACTTTTACTGTCTTTTACTTGTAATTCTTCTTTAGAACTTTTTCTATATTTTCTAACTTGTTTTTACTTAGTTAAAACGTTTGTCTATTTAAAATGAATCACTTCATCATTCTCATTTTAAATAACAAAATTAATTGTAGGTTGGCAGTCATTTAGAAATGGATCATTAAATTTCACAGACACATTCGAATCATCTTTTACTTCGCTATTGATTTTATGTGGGAAGCGTTATTAAACCATTCCTTTAAAAAACTTCAATATTTCTTGTTCAGTTCTAAGATATTTGAGAAAGTCATTTGGGAAAGAATGTTTTTGAATCTCCTTTAAAAGGCACACCAACTATAATTCCTTAAGGAGCATGTTATGGTAAATGTAATGATGAAGTGATCCATTTTAAAAATAAAATTATATTCTTGCTTACTCAAAATATCTTGGAAAATTTGCAAAAAGTGCCAAGGAAAAAGTTATGAATCGCAGGCAAAAAATAAGTTAAAAGCTTTAAATCTTAATTTTTTTTTATTTTATTATTATTTTTTTAGTAATATTGGTGACACAAAGAAATTGGGAGTACAAAATGTAGACAGAGGAAAAAGAGATCCATGAAATTTATTAGCGATGATATTAGAAATCAGACTTCAACCAAACAAGGAAAGTTTTCCTAATGATATACCACAAATCAGTTCACAACTTGTGTCTTGATGATTTTCCAGATCAAGAATAATGACTTGGAGTTCCTCTTCCGAAAGTCAGTGATGTTAGCAATGTGTTTGAAAGGCAAATGCAAAGATACCTAACTGTCTAATGGATCTATACATGCAAATATTTATAAAAAAAATATTTTTTTGAATATAGGTTTAGTTTTTTTTTGGCATGGAACTGTTTTTTAAAAATTCTAATAATATAAATTGTTTCCTTTATCCCCAGAAAGGTCTTTTAATTCACAAGACATAAAAATTATCTACAAGTACTAGTTAATATTCAATTTAAAGTTTTGTTTTGTTAAGATAAAAGTAAATTATTTACTGAAAGTTAGGCTTTATTTTACTTTTAATAATTTTCATCATTTTGTAATTTTAAATATTTTTTATGCCATATATATACATTATTATCTAATACATCGAAAGTTCAGATTAATTATAAGGAAAATAATACGAATCAGCTGTGATAGACAAAACGAAATGCTTATTATTGCTTGAAAGATTTATATTTTCGAATTAAAATATACTTTCTACAAATAATCGGAATTTATCACATTTTCTATTACAAATTGGGCATTAAATGTATTTACCGGTAAAAGTGATAAATATTTGACTCTATATCACATTTACCGAAATTAGTGAAGATTCTGAATAAAATCACCGGATTAATTACTTTTACAGTAACTCATCCAATGAAATAGCTGCTCATCATTTTTGACAAAAATTGCTCCAATCTATAATAATAAAAGCAAGTGTAATGTGTCTGTCCGTCTGACCGAGCTCTCCAGCCAAATCTATCGCACGCAGGGACCTGGAATTTTTTACACGGAAGCACAAGGGGGCTGGCCACCAGACCTCGAAGCCCGATTTTCGATTTTTGAATTAGAAAAATTTTAAAAAAATTATTTATAAAACTTCTTCTCGAGATCGCTGCTCGCCGATAGCTGATTCCGGGGTTATAGATAGATAATAAAAGCAAGTGTAATGTGTCTGTCTGTCTGTCCATTTGAAATTTGTTCGTTACCAATGTCAAATTATGGTAAAACTATACTTTAAGGTGGCCCCTTGGCAAACATGGCGATTTTTGTTTGGCTATCGTTTTTATTGGCGATTTTTGTTGCACAGACAATGAATTCCCCTGTTGCTATCGGAATATGATTGGGGTTTGCCCGGCTTGGCGATCAATCGCGATTACAACTTTGCGAGAATCAAAGAGGCACCATAAAGTATATTCCTAATTTGAATGTTGTTAGCTTGGTTGTTTAAAAATGCCGCCATTTCCCCTATTTTTACATGATTGTTATTAACTGGAAAAAAAGAAATAAAAGTTTCATTCATTTAATGTCGCTGAATTCGGATAACTATTCCCTTTTTGACTAAAAATTTAGTCAAAGGCAACCTCTATGATTATAATGATTTCTTTTACTGAAATTCGGAAAGTTTTCATCATTCGCACTTACAATATGAAATAACTTTAATTTGAATCGAAGTTTATCTATAACGTAGTAAGTTTCATTGAATATAAATTAATGTTTTGATTGCTATCAATATTAAATCCGACATCAATTTTGAAACATGGAATATTACTGTATTAGTCTGCAATAATATAAACATGTAAGAAGTACAACAGCGGTAAGTTATGATAGGAACCATTTTCCTATTAACTGAGAAACTAGCGCCCTCTATGCCAAACTTTACAGAAATTTCTAGACGTTTCCAGAAGTAAAAATTGCTACAGTTATTTAAAACTGTAAAGGCTGGTTTGAACATCCACGTGAGAAGGTGCTACGTGGATATGATACGCGAGTGAAGTGAGACAATTTGCAGAATTTCACATTCTAATTTTGATTTGATAAGCTGCGT
Source organism: Latrodectus geometricus (assembly GCA_026290005.1). Taxonomy (NCBI): domain Eukaryota; kingdom Metazoa; phylum Arthropoda; class Arachnida; order Araneae; family Theridiidae; genus Latrodectus; species Latrodectus geometricus. The sequence goes on from JAPDSC010141619.1 coordinate 1,110,572, forward strand.
TACTGTATAGTTTACTTAAAGCAAAAAATTCATCACATATTTTCATTTGAATATTTAATTCCCGTGGGAGAAGAAATGGATCCTAAAAAGCCTGAAGAGAAACCTGGTGAGAAAAAACCCGGACAGCCTGATGATAAAGGAGGAAAACCAGGAGAAAAGAAACCTGGGGAAGAAAAAACTCCACCTACAAAGTAGAGGATCAGCTTTTATGGAAGAATAAAAAAAAAAATGAAGCCAAAATTATGAGTGAGTGATAAAATGTTATTATTTATGTTTTAGAGAATAACTTATAATAATCAAGATGAAATCTTAATTTTGCATTTTAAAATTTGGACTTTACTTACCCTTATAATTTTTTCCGCCTTTAATAATTTCGGTTAATTCCCAGTGAACGGTACGCTCCTTATACGGTACGCATATATACAACGGTAATCATATATACAATTATAATTAATTGTATATAATAATGTATAAAATTATATTATTTGTATAAAATAATATAATTTTATATTATATAATGATATTAATTGTATATTCTATAATTATATTAATTGTATAAAAATAGCGCACCGTACACTGGGATACAGCCAATAATTTCTTTTTATCCCTTTTAAGTTATAAGTATGATGCTTTTTGTTTTTCGTGTTTGGAATTTTATATTGTTAAACTGGCTGATTGTGTATGTGTGTATTATAAAATTAATTCCATATTCTTTTGTTGGTTAAATTGCACTTTAGTTCCCCTACTTCACCAACTCGCGAATTTGATGCGCTTTTTCACTCATGCTCATTAATTATCCTTTTGTTTTAGTCTTTTCATTGGTCGCTAATTAAGTTTCACTTTGAAATAGCCGTAGAATTTTCGCCATGGCATCGGCGGTTTTGAAAAGGCGCCAAGTAGGGGACCTAAAGCGCATTTTCACCTATTAAGGACTTTTTCTACAACGGATCTAGATATTCATTTGCATTATGTCGAAAAATTGTCATCAGTGTTTTGAATCTTAGGTTAAAATGTGCTTTAGGTCCTTGGCATGAATAATTTTAGTTGGTTATAAATTTTGTCATTCTTGGTAATCCTACTTTGATACACTAGATACGATAAACGTAACGATTTCTAGAATTCTTATTTTGCCATTTCGTTCTGCCTGGACGCTTTTTTTTTTTTTTTCATTGCGTTTGTCACCAAAGGTATGGGACCTTTGGTGACAAATTGAATCCTGTCTCCTAGGATTGTACCATTAATTTAATTCATTTAATGTTAATTGAAAATTTTATTTTGTAAAAATATTTTTTTTTATTTAAAATGTTTGGAAAAAACAGAAAGTTAATGATGGAAAAAGCAGAAATTTTGTGATTTTTTGTTACGCATAGTAATGCCATTTGGCGACTTTATAACTTGCACCGTATAATGAAGAAGTACCCATTTTCATACTATATTATTGACTCAATACATTCTTCAGGAAATTCTAATTATTATTCATTTTAGCACAAACGAATAGCAGTTTATTTATCATTCAAGTTTTCTCAAATTCTTGAAAGCAAATAAAAACTTTGAAGAATTTATTAGATACACTTAAACTTTTTAATAAGAAATCGTTAGGAAATCAAACTTACATCTAATTTTAATTTATCGCACGCAGGGACCTGGAATTTTTTACACGGAAGCACAAGGGGGCTGGCCACCAGACCTCGAAGCCCGATTTTCGATTTTTGAATTAGAAAAATTTTAAAAAAATTATTTATAAAACTTCTTCTCGAGATCGCTGCTCGCCGAAAGCTGATTCCGGGGTTGTACCTGCTCCTTTTGAGAAACAATTCTGGCGACCATCTTTTGGAAAATTTTCCGTTTAAAATATTTAGGATATATTGTTCCTTTTTATCGACGGGGAATGTTGTGTGTGGGGGGGAAGAGAGAGAGAGACAGTCTACGTGTCCTACACTACTATTCCTGCGCTATTCACTTATCTGCATTTTCTAAATGCACGGGCAACGCCGGGCGGGTACAGCTAGTTGTAAATAAAAGCGATGGTGACCGAGCTGAATAATCAAGTGGATGTAAGAAAGAAATTCAATTGTTGTTCAGACAGTGTAAAAACTATACGAAATTATACAGTTGGATGTATCACATGAACTACAGTGAAATCATTAAATCTCGTTCCTCATATGATAACCTTCCAAAGCAATTACATTTTGTGATATTAACAGATAACTGCATAATTTAATTTGGTGAATTGATGCATAATGGTTTCAAAATGAAAGAGGTTAAAATGCTGAGAAGCTGGCTGAACTTTTTCATTACTTAACAAAAAGCATGATCAACCGATTCTTGCGCCTGTCGTTAATCGTTGAACAACAATTTAATGATGTTCCTCATCATTTTGTGAATAATGAGGATTAACTTCAAATGATCTTGTACTTTCTTAATTTTTTTTTAATTTGGTTTCTTTTTAAATCGATTTTGCAAATAATCCTACAATCGAATGACGATGAAATGGTTATAAATTACAGTTAAAATTTTGAACAAAAATTATTCATGTATATTTGTTTTAAAATAATTCTTATTATTCTATATTATTTTAAAAAAGTAAGAATTTATATATTATTATAAATTCTTATTTTTTAAAAATTGCTTTTAAATCGAAATTTTAATATTGCAGTAATGAGCTAGAATGTTCTTAAAAATACAATGTCAAATTATCATTATGCAGTTTACTTTTAGCAAACGTTATTAAAATACAATAGCTCAAAGTTACATAATGTTATTTCTTGAAAATTGCACAGCATTATTTTCTATGAAGTTAATGAGAACTGCCTCGTGAATGCATAATACTCTCTTTCTCAAAACACTCATTGGTGTACTGGTACTATTGAAATAATCTAAAATTGGGAAATTCAGTTTGAAATATTAACCATTTCTGAATAAGAAAAAGAATAAAAAGGCTTTTTCAGGTTTCTTTTAATCTGAATACTGAGAGGAGCCAAAGATTCGCTAAAATTCTGCTCACATTTATTACGCATTATTGAAAGCGGCATGTATTGGAGCCGGACTAGCTATTGAGGTTGCACAATATTGTCTAATTGTATGCACTGTATTTGTTCTTAATTGTCTTGTTTCATGTGAATCTCACACTGGTATCATTGTGTGCATTAAATTTCCTTTCAATCTCATGCTCCCTTTTTGGATCTTCAATGTTTCTATTTGAAAATACTCTTTATACTGAATAAATAATTATTAATTATAATGCGAGGATATTGATTTTTTTTAAATGATCATGATTTAATTTAATATGAGTTTATTTATAAAGTTATTTTAAATTTTTTTTGTAGGAAATTCGCCGATAGAATCCCGTGTTCCTATTATTTTAAGCATTTTACCAAAAATATAAGCGTTAAATTTTAGCAAAGAGTTTTACGTCAAAATATTAAATGATGGAAATTTTGGAATACCTGGCCAAATTTCATTGGATCTTTTAGTCTCAATGGATTTTCAGCAACTAAGCAAAAGAAGCTTATGTCTGGGAAAGACTTGAGCCAATTATAATTTTAAGAACTTAATATTTTTTCCGAAAATTGTTCTTGTTGAAAATATGAAATGAAAAGTGTTTCAACCGATTTTACGTTATTTTTTTCTTGTAAGTAAGGATGCCCGGTGTTTGGTAAAAGTCTAGTTCTCGAGTTATATAACTCTCCAAACCTGATATTTTTACTGAAATTTAATTGAAAAATGATCTTTTGGACATTTTTATATTTATCTATTCTTTGTAATTTTATTTTGCTAACCAATAAAAGTGTTTGGAAAAGTCTCCACTGATACTTTATTAAATTCGGGACTGAAAATCCATCTCATGAGTCCCTAGTTTGGATTCCGAAATTTTACAACAGGAAATTAAAAAATCGATTGAGATAAGATTCTATAAATATTGACTAAGCATTAAGTTATCATTCTCCAAAAAGTTAATCTTGAATGAATTTCAGTAACAATTAATAATTTTGCAGGACTACAACTCGAGAACTAGACTTTTCCTTAGAACCAAACATTTTTCATTAGCAAGAAAAAATTATAGAAAACTGATATAAATAAAAAGATGCCACAAATATTGGCTCATTTAATATATTAAGTTAATGCATTCCAAAAAGTATACTTTAATATTTTCACACGAAAAATTCTACATCCAAACTAGGCACACGAGAATAATTTTTAGAGAAAATTATTGAGTTTGGTGGAGTATAGTTCCAGAAAAGTTTTAAAAGAGAACTAAAATTTTCTAGAACATGGAGTTTTTTTATTAGCAGGAGAAAATTACAAATTTATATATTGTATATTAATAATATTATGATTTTATACTCTTTTTAATAGTACTATAATCTTTTAAATTTTGCTATTGTAAATAATTAATCCTCAAACAAAAACATATAATTATTTATAATCAAGCACATAAAATGTTTGCATCCAGTATGCATTCTGTTCAATTTTTATTCTTTTATTAGATTGATCACTATCTTTAAAATTAAATGCATTTAAGCTTTCATATTACTGAATAATAATATAATATTAGAACGCACATTATTAACAATTTAACATTTAAAATAAATTTTAATAAAAAATTAAAATTTTATAATTGAATCTTAAGCATTAAACAAAAAGATTTGTCAGTTTAAATATTCTTTAAAAAAAAAGTTTATTTATTTTGACTAAACTTTTTTAAAAAATGCTTAAAATAATAGGAACATGTGATTCGGAAGACGGAAACTCTTCAAAAATAAACATTTGTTCTGAAAGTAACTGTATAATTAAATCATGATCGTAAAATAATTAATTTCTCTACATATAATAGGTATAAATATTTATGCAGCACAAGGTGTTTTCAAATAATCTAAGAAATGGTTTGATAACAATGTATTGTAAAATATTATTGTTCTCAATACATATAGAAAAATTTAATTATTAACTTAATCCTTAATGGATAATATGAAAATTTCTAATCATTAAAAAAAAATGTCTACAATTTTATCTAAAACGTGACAAGTTGCTACAAAAAATCTTAAATTCCTTGAACTAATAACTACTGAACGAAGCTCGAACTCAGTTCATCGCCAGTGATTTACACCCAACATCTCTCTCGTTGAATTTTTATAAAAAAAATTATATTTCCGACTATCCTACGGTGATCAAGACTTTAAGACTCATTACTAAAGTTTTTGAAAATCCTCTATCATTAAAGTACATTGAAATCACCACCGGGGGATGGAAACAAAGATGTTTATCACCAAACCTTTTATTTCTTAATGCTAGAAATTCTAAACAGCGCTGCGTTACTGAAAAGGCTGTTCACCCGAAGGGATCCACAGAGAAAAAATATCGTTCACGCTTTTAAAAGATTAGAAAGGGAGAAACAATTCATTTTATACGGACACTTTTCTTTCTTACTAAAAAAGCAAACCATCGTCTCTAGGAAGATCTCATTTGCCTACGACACATTCACATTGCGGTTGATTAAATATCAAAAGTGTATTCAGGCAAAAACAGAAAGTTTGGATTTTTAAAGGAAATATTTGGAATAATTTGTAATATAGATATGAAAAAGCAAATCGCTCTCAATGTTAAATGTGTTCCATGAAAATATTTAGAAGCACGCTAAAAAATCTCTCCTTTATATCAATCAAAAAGATGTATACTCAAATATCTTTTTTTTAAAGAAACATGTATTAAGAAACAGTATCATCTTTTCCCTGCTCAAAATTAAAAGGAAAAAAAAATTGTAGGCTAAAAATCTTCAATAGAAATAATTCGAGAAGCAAAGAAAATTCTCCCATTTTAATTTATTTAATGTCGTAGCATAAGGAATCTTTTGAGCCAAACATATTCGAAATTGGAAACAATTATCATCTACAATTATCATCATCTAAATGTGCCCGAAACGCCCAGAAGTTGAACAAAAAGTAATAATACTTGAGGTACTATACAATTTGAAACCTACTTCTTGATTAGTTGGCATGTAAATTCATTAATTTTTTAAAATAAATTATCTCATTTTATAACGGATAACAAATTGTCTGTTATAATTTTACATTCATCATTATAAAATAATCTGTCGTAATACTCTGTGTATGCAGTTAAATTTTTAAACATTAGATTTTTTTTTTTTTTTTTTTTTTTTTTTTTTTTTACTATAGATAATTCAAAAATTGGCACTTTGTTTAACGATGTACTATTTCATTAATTTTTAAATTGTATAATCATTTTATAACTAAAGAAAATTTTATCTAGTTAAGCTAAATAAATTAAAAAATATTTTTTCTATAGCTGAGAACAAAAAAAGATAAACTATAATAATATTGTGTATGAATGGAACGTTTTTTACAATTGAACCGGCACCAAAACTTATATCTAAAATCATCATAGTAACTTATTTATGGTGTAGCCGATTCTTTATATGATTGTTCGTCACAATGGTAGAAAAGTGAAACTCATGAAATAGGATTTGAAAGAAAAAAGGGATTTCTCATTAAAATATAAAGGTTTTAAATTTATGAAAACAATCAACAAATATAACAGCAAGCTGTAAATTTCACAAAATCATAAGCAATCTTAAAACAAAATGAAACATTATGATATGTTATAATGTTATTAAGTACGAAAGAATTTATTAGAAAACAAGATCATATTAATTATTGAAACATATGAGATATTTTAAATTATTATTTTTTTTTATTTTTTAATATGTTTAAATTTCTTATGATAAATTTTATTACTTTAATTGTAAGTCATTTACTTTAATATATCAAAAGAAAAAATTAGTGAAATATTATTTTTCTTGTTTTTGTGATGACAATCGTAAACTACACAAATAATTTTTAGGGATTATAGCTTTCCATGGATCTTAATAGCTAAAATTTTTTCCTTTGTAGGTTAAAATTAGTTTCAAAATCGTTGGAGCAATGTTATTTTATAGATCATTCGGACTTTTTTATAGACTTTTAAATATTTTTTTTAAGGGACGTGTGATTCCAAAATGTCTTTGATTCTAAATTGGTGTTTTTACTTTGATACTCTTCTGCCGAAAATGGACATCATGGTGTAGAACAGGGGTGGCCAAGCTTTTGGGATCCGGGGTCTACTCCACATTTAAAAAATCGCAGGCGGTCTACCAATGGCAGAATTAAATTAGCGTACATATTTATTTTCGGTAACAAGAAAAAATGGTAAATTATGTAATTTTTCTAAAAACTAACTTAATCTAAACTTAATATTAATATTTAAAAATAAAAATTTACTGACGAAAAGATTTACTTATTACGAAAGATTTACTTTTCGTATTCAACTATACTTCGTTTAGTTGAAATTTCGCACTGTATATCTGCGACAAGTTTATCATATTGTGCCTGGTACAAGTTTATTATAATGCATAAACACAAAATTAAATGTTCATCTGTTAAATGTGACCAATGTTTGTTTTTTGTTCATGGTTGAAAAAGCAGATTCGCAAAGATACCTCGATCCAAAGTGTAATTTCAAATACAAAATCAATTTGTAAATATGTGGAAACGTTTCCTCAGAAATTTTTTATTTCCAAAAATCAGTATCGCTAAATATGCTCTGGATTTAAGAAATATATCGCATCTGAATTTAATAATTTCTTCCTCGACCGTGACTGATGTGATATCTATTAAATGTCCTATTTTTTCAAATACTCCATCAATATTGACATTTTCATTAAATGGAAATACCATAAAATTGAGTATTTCTTTCAATCTAATTTAGTCAGCGAATCTTCTTTTTAATTCTTCAAACAAAACAAGTAAGTATTAAGTGAAATCTTCGGTTTGGATTATGGATGCACTCTTCCTCCATGTTTTTGAAGTTTACTGAATTCATGTTTTCTTAACTGAGATTCATACCTTTCTTTAGTTTTTTTTTAATGTTTTAATCGCGCTCATCATGTATGTTTTAGGCTTTAAATTGCAAACCTTTAATCATAAATCTTTAAATAGTAAATCTTTGCACAGTTTGTTTTGGGTTATAAAGCGTAGACTGAGTAAACTTTTATTTTAAATAATTCATTGATTCTATGTCTTAAGTCATAAATTAAATTGTTAATATCCGAGGTCATTATCGGGATGGTCGCGCGGACTACCTAAAATGCTTTCGCGGTCGACGTCTTGGTTACTTTTGGTGTAGAACAATTCTCAACCACTGTGCAGTGTTACACCACGCTTAGTTTCTAAAGTGCGCTGCTAAATTTTAAAAAATGTATACAATAAAAATCATAATGCTTTTTTTATTAATGCAAGTAAAGTTTGTCTAAATCAAGAAAAGTGCACTGTAGAAGAAAACGTGTTCTTACAGTATTTTTTACAAACTTTCTATCTTCGATAACCCTTCAAAACGTGAAATATTTGCTTCACGTAAAGAAAGTGTTTTCAGTATCTACAATTACAATTTTCTATATTTTATTTATATGAATTACGATTTTCAGTATTCACCACCACAAAAACGAAACAAAGTTCGAGAATATTAAACGTAGGAGACAAAGTAGCATTGTCATTTTTACGATCAAAAATAAATGAAATGATCAAAAAAACTTCATGCTCAAATTTCTTATTAAAAGTCTTAATTGAATACACATGTAATACGTACATATTAATGAATCACTTCATAAATGAACTGTTTTCTTTAGTATATATTCTATTATTTTAAAATTATTATCATAAACTATTTTACACAGTGCATTATAGGAAAGTAAACAACTTTTAAAAAATATCTTTTGTGTTGTCAAATTTTGAAATCGTTCAAAGTGTGCCGCGACAAAAGTTTGAGAATCACTGGTGTAAACATTACTTGAAGAGAAAAATAGGTGTGCATGGTTTAATTATTAACGACGAGTCCATAACCGCAATGTGAAGAAATTCAATATCACAAAAGCTGGCAGAATTCAGAATTACATACGGTAGCGCAAAGGTGAAGTTTCATTTCTACAACTGTATATGGTAAGATAAATTTGAATACTCATTTCATCGAAATTATTATAAGTGTAACCAAATGTGACGTAATCAGATTTATTTTTCTCTTCCTTAAAGTAGAAAGATGGAAGGAAAATTGACCTTGTGGAACAAATCAACCTCATCAGGTTATTGGAGCCAATGCGGTGAGGGAAAAACAAGACCGCCCACAAAATTGGTTTGCGTGGGCCCTGGATATTATAGAAATTTACTTCCTCCAAAAGCATTTATGGAGAGGTGAGAAAACATTCCCATTTCATAAAACAGATTAATTAAATAAAAACCGAAAAGAATTGAAACAAGCTAATATTTCATTCAATAGTTTACATGACTGTATGTTTATTTGGAGCCCTTCAAAATCTTTATTTAATTTAGATAGTAAATGCTTATTAACAAGGGATATTTTATAACAACTGAAATTTTTATAGAGCTTCTACACAAGGCATCCTTCATGTAATTTTGCAATCCTTTTAACCAACAAAAGCAATAATGAAAACATTTTATTGAAAAGATAAAAATGACAAAGTATTTAGCGATTTATCTGTCTACCCTATAATATGAGATTCTTAGAGAAGCCACTGGGAAAATATTGACAAATCTTTGAGTTAATTTTATGAATTTCTGAGCAACTTTTCATGAATTTTTATTTATCAAATATTGATCAATATATTCCTTCTGATTGTCATGCAATTAATAAATATTTTTTGGATTATGTAGATACACTAAATAATAATATAGACTGTTTTCAAATATCATCAAAACCCAAGATGTCTAAAAACTTTTAAATCAAGATTTATTTATTCGTTAGCGTTAAAATTGGTTTAAACTTATAAGACGTTTATCCATCTTTATAAAACTAATGTCAATAAAACGAATATTCTTAGCGTATCGAACGCATTTTTAAATATTTGTGAATGCATCTACTTGAAATTGAACAAAACACGAAAGAAGTTAAATAAAATTTTAAAAAACGTATAATTATAAACGAAAAATGCTGAATTTTATGCTGTTAAAGTGATCAATCACAATTAAATTTCACCAGTGATAAAATACAATAATGACAATTAACGATAAATTTTAACGATTATTTTATCAATCAGAACAAATACTCTTTTTATTTTCAATGAATCCTTATTCTTCAATAATTTTACATTCGCATTAAAACATGAGCGATTAAAAACATATTATACACTGCCTGACATAAGAAATGCAACACCATGAAATATTGGATAGAATGTGATAAAAATTGATACATAAACAAAGCATGCATACATAAATAAGTGATGTTATTTACAAAAAGATAAATTTATACATCGTATCAGATATGATCTATCGGGGAAAGAGACAACGCAGGCCAAGGAAGCAACTGGATACTCTGCAAGGCTTGTCTGCTGACTAGTACCTCATCAACGTACCGTCGTGACGTCAATGTGCCTCTGATGCGTACTAGAGGTGATCTGCTATCATAGCTGATTGCACCCCAAACGTCGACAAAGGTGTGGCGTTCAACAATAGTAGTCAAATTGGCTCCCCGACGCCTCCACTCACCCGGTGACTATCATTCGTCGCTATACACCACATTCTGCCATTCGGTCGTCCAAGTGGCTCGTTGACGATACCATCGCAATCTCTCCCTACGGTGCCTTAGCGTTAATGGCAGTCTTCGTAAAGGGCGGTATGTGTGCAAACCACTTTTATCCAATCGTCGTGCATCTGTTCTCACAGATATTGGAGCATCCAGAACTGGCTGCACATAGCGCAGAATGTCAAGAGAAGCTGATTGTGAGCTGCCCTTCGGATGCGTCGATCCGTCCGTTCTGTTGTCCGTCTAGATGGACCAGGTCTTATGTGACTATTAGCATTTTGTTCATTCACCCCTCTGGTGCATCTTGGCGGATTTCAGCAGCGATACGACGGTAAGACCAACCAACCGTACGTAATTCGACCTCTCACAAAACCGACCGGAACTGTCTTCGATGTCGTCGTCCAGTCATCACTTCATCTACACGTGTCTTCTGCAGCTTTGAACTTCCCAAAATACTGGATTTCCTAAGCGGCAAAGAGATAAGACTGCTGGCTAGTCCGCCGTTTCTATCCCTTTTATCTAGCACGATAATCACATGACCAACTTGCATTTTACATTATTTGCATAACGAGTTCCGCTGCGTAATCTCCAAAATTTGCATATTTATACGACCAGAACTTCATGGTGTTGCATTTTATATGTCAGACTGTGTAATTCTTCGTAAAAATCAAAATAGTTTACTTGTGTTTTATTATAGAAAAACCTGAAGAGAAAAAAACAGGCAACTGTGGCATGTAAAATAATATTTACTTAAATAAATAAGATAAATATCAATAGTGATTTCAATAAACAGTAGATTAAAAAATATTCAAATAAATAAAAATTAAATAGCTATAAATAGAAATTCAAAAAAATAATTAAAAAAAGCTTTTGATTGAATCTTTTATCCCTAAGTGTTATATAAGCCAATCATGTAAATGGAGAATGAAACTCGAGAAATTCATTTTAAAATAACTGATTTTGTAGATCCTTTACTAATTATGTAAGTTTGGCAAACAAAAGAAGTGATGTATGTCTGACTCTACGGAAGCAATTTTGAATCGCGTTCCTTCGAGATACTTTCCAGAAATATTTCTAAATTTAAAAGAATGGGTGATTTGGAGGAAATTTAAAAATAAATGCATGAAAGCTAATTTTCACTTTTAGAAGAAATCAGAGAATCAATAATATTATACTAATTTTAAATCCATTTTAGAAATGAACATATTACAGATTTACAAACAATCAATCAATATTTGAGAATGGATGAAATCTAACAGCAAAAACTGCCCAAACAAAAATTAAAGAAAAACGTTCACTGGCTTATGTAGTTTCATTACTTCGCCTAGTATTAAACATCAAATATTGGAGTTTTCCATTTATCATTTTTTTTAACTTCCTTGACGCAAAAATGGGAACTGTTGTTAAAATAACTCACCCTGATTTATCTGAACAAATGCAAGGAGTAATTCTACAACAGAAGGGTTAAAGTGAAAGCTTTATAGAATAGACAAAAACAATGCGCACTTTATTTCTTCTGATGAAAAATGGAATCCTGGAGCCACTGCTGCATTTATTTGAACGCACTTTTAATTTTTGTTTCGTAGACTCACATTTTACAAAAAGTTTTTTTTTTTTTAAAAAATTGATATTTCAAAACAAATTCAACTCTAGTCTGGAAAACAATAAATAACAAGTTTTAATAATAACAAGAGCAGTTGAGATTTAAAAAAAAATCAATTGAAAGTTGTTTTCTGAAATTGTTGTCACATTTGGCGCATAACCGCTTCCCTTACAAATTTTTTAAAAAAAATTGCAAAAAATCATCACATTTTTTTATTTTATTGCTAAATACAAGGAAACGAAGCAAAATAAAATATGTAGGATTTAAGTTGAATTTTTAATTTTTCACTGGTGTAAAAGCATGTAGTTTTAATATTAGTTTACAATCCCGAGTTATCTCGGGCAAAAAAGTTAAATATTAGTCTTTGTATGATAGTTTTTGAAACAAGGGAAACACTAAATGATACCTGACATTCCTTACGCTGGTATATGGTCTCATTTCTTAAGGCATCATCAACATTATTTTACTTTTTTTCAACACAATTATCCTCCTTTGTACATTACTGATCCACAAGCCGTCGTATACTATACCATAGAGAAACATGTGGCCAATCCCGGAAAAGAACCGCGAAATTAAAGAAAAGGCAAATTGCATGTTAAAACAGAATATTTCCTTTCATTTCCTCCAGGCCGAGTGAAAACGTGATAAAACAAATCGTACTAACAATTTTGCTTCACCCGAGTTTTCTCGGGATAATAATTAACTGCAATATATACGAACCCGAGATAACTCGGGATGATAAGGCAAGCGGTTAATAAATAACTATAATTCTTCTTGTAAGGCGTACAGGCAAAGACCTTCCCTAACAGTCGTTGCCATGTGGTCCTATGATGAGGCTCCTCCAGTTCTCTATTTGTCAGATTAAAGTCCATTTAACTGGTGGTCTTCTGTTTTCCATGGGATTAGTAAAAATGAGCTTTTTTGCATTGTCAGTTCGGAATAAATGCCCGAGCCACCGCAGTGTATTGCACTTTAGAACTTAAACGATATCGAGTTGCTCGTATTTTTGATAGATTTCGAAATTCAGAAAGGATTTCCAGCTATTATTCTCTTGCACCCCACCAAAAACTTTTTCTTAAGATTTTACGTTTAAAGATTAATAATTTATTTTCATGTAATTTAATAATAGCATTTATTCCCATAAAACAAAATTGGTTGGATTAGTGTTTTGTTTTTAAATTCATAAGCTCAGATTTTAATTGAAGTCATGATACCATTTATTTGACAAGACCATTGTTAGTGGTAATGATAGTTCTTTGAACTATTTCAAAAGTTTAATTTTTCACTTTGAATAAATGACTGGGGAATATTGTGTAAAGTATCCATCATAACTATAATTCAGGTATTTTTTGTTACTTTTTATATTTATATTATTATTTTATTTAATTTTTTGCTTTTCCACAATCCATGAGAACTGGAATCTTACAGAATCCCCAAGCATCGAATCAAAATGTATGACAAATAAGAAAATTATTTTTTTTATTGAAATTTCTTTCCAAGAAGATTAAATTTTGAGCATATCTAGCCAAAAGCTTTGATGATTATAGTGAAGAATTAAATTATAGGTGCATTTTTATTTAAAAAAATATTTGCTGAAAACAGGTGTTATCGCCAAAAGGAACTTTATATACTAGTTATGCTCATTGTTGCTAAATAAGATTTCCACTTTCATACTTGAAACAAAATCCGCAATTCTCTCTCTCAATGTGTAACAAAGAAGTTCTATATTTACATGTATAGAATTCTACATATCTGGTTAAAACTTTGTGTTGTATAGTCCTGATCTGTATTGATTTCCAGGCAGGTTGAGTAAGTGAGAGAAATCGCACTAGGCGGATCTTTGTAAATTAAAAGTGTGATTGAAACTCAGGAATGATTCTAATTTGTAATTCTGTTTATATTAATGAAATGTTTGTTTTCAAATTTTGGTGACTTTTAGTTTATTTCGTAACAATACGCTTATACTTTGAAACCCAGGAGAAATTCTTAATTACATTTGGAATCTGAACAAAACTATAACTGAGTATATAGATTTTTAATATTTCTTAACCAGGCGATCAATCTTGCATCCAAACAGCGCATGTGCACAAAGACTATGTTCAACACATATGTAAACAAAGAACATAGGATATTTATCACTTTGAAACTGATTACTTAATAGAAATGAATTCACACACAAACCGCAATGAACGCTAAATTTGAATTCACTGTAAGGTTGCGTACACCACTTTGCTCTTCTCGCTTCAAGAGTGAATGTGTGGATTTCTGCTCCGTATTTAATATCTGAGGCTTAGAATAAAAACTTCATCGGATTACCACTTCTATCTACATCCTTGTATTGAAACATCTTTTCAAAACAATATTTGCAATTTCTTTTTTTTTTTTTTTAAATGTTTCTACAGCGAACGCGTGTTATTTGAGAAATGTTTTCTTTTTTCTTATCAGAAAATTTTAAATTTTTATTCATTCATTTTTATTTTTTAAACTTTAGAAGTAATATTTTTTACGTGAAATTTCGGTACAAATATCATAAGCTAATTGACAAAATATTTCTCAAATTTTGGAACTATACAAAAGGAAATAGAATATTGCCTAATTAACATGAAGAACAAAATGTATCCATTATTTTCTTTTCAAAATGAATAATTTTCTTCATAATACAATATGGATTGTGAATGTAACTAAATGAATATATCATAATATTATTTTCACATTCAAAACATTTTTTAAAATTTCATAAATATCTATATGCATAAATTAATTGGATCTGATTCATTGAGTTTTATATAGTTCATTGTTTTGCAAATCTTATTTTATTTGATTATATATATATATATTTGGTATTATTTATTTATACTATTATCAATTTATTGAGTGTTAACAGCAATATACATGAATTATTTTGAAGTGGCATATATATTTGGTCTTTGTAAATGTATTTGTAAAAATGAAATAAAATTGCAGAAATTTTATTCAGTTAAATTCTTTGCAAATTTCTTAAAACTATATAACTATATTCCCCCCCCCCCATCTGGGGCAAAAAAATGAACCATAAGATTCAGAATATGAAAAGCATTTCTTCAAAAAACTTTTTTTTTTTCATGATTTTAAAGACCAGAAGTAAATTTAATGATCGAAATGAAATTGAAGATTTGAATTCAAAATCTAAACATTTATTTGTGACTAATACAAGGTACAATATATTTTTAAAAAAAAAAAGTTAACGTGCATAAATATGGTTATTATGGCATATTAGTGAGCATAAATATGGAATCGATGGATGTGTTTGAGTTTTTCATGATATGCAAAATATGAAAGACTAAGTATATTCTATCAAACTTTTCACGTTTATTGAGTAAAATATGCACCTCTCAATGTTCCTTATGGATTAGATTTTGAATAAAATTTTTAAATTTCCAAAAAATACGTGTCTCTGTTTCCGTAAGTGTTATGTGAGAAAGTTCGCAACAAAATTCAATATTAATAGATGGTCATATCTGACAAAATACAATTATTTTTTCACCGTCGTGGGTGATGTAATCTGAGGAAAGAGAGACAATTCTCTTTCTGATATGTTTTCAAATAACTACTGAATCTACCTCCTGATGATATTCTATACACATAGATCACAGATTTAACTTTACTTACAGACTGTAAAAAGTAATGTCATCTCATCCAAAAGTATCTATGCACTTTTGCATAAATTCTCTTTAAATTTTAATAAAATTTCCCTCTTAAGTGAATGTTTTTTTCATAGAATTGCTGGATTCGAATTTAGAAAATGATCAACGCATTAAGTACACTAATGTAACTAATCCATTATATAAATATTAAAAAATATAATGGCAAAAAAAAAAAAAAAAAAAAAAAAAAAACTTTTAAACTAATGCAATTAGCTTTAAAAATAATTCCAAGTTTTAAATTTATTCTAAAATTATTTTTAAATGAGATAATTCATTTAATTTGAGTTCTTTATCAATAAAATTATATCCTTTAATGACTGTATCTCTTAATAGCTAGTGCAACTTGCAGACTGGAAATAGATGAATTTGAACGAAAGTGCTGGCTGTTTTGCATTGAAATGCCTAGCAATTAGTTTTATTGATGTAGTGGACAACCGTTGCTGGAAAATGTCATTTTTTTGTCCGAACAGAACAATAATACAAAATTGAAAGACTTAATGCATTTTCTTAGAATCAAAGTTGCACTTACCCAAAGCCAAAAACAGAGTTTGCACATTTAGAAGTAGGAACAGAGCTTCCATGAAGAATATTTGCGCTCAACACAGAGATATTACGCGGACAGAGGGACTCAGGATTCGGGAGGTCGGACAAACGGAAGCAAAACAAAAACACGTGCGCGCTACTCACGCAAAACAATGAAACTGAAACACATTCGAAAACCGCGGATACAGCTTAAAGCTTCTCCCGGTCACCGAGATGCGCATGCGCCACCTGCCGGGAAGGTTGAAGAGAAGTTTCTTCCTTTCTTATTTTTTATTGCTAACCTCGTGGTCGAAAATTCTTACGCAAGTAACGGATGTTGACTTGTGAAGTAATGCAGGCGTGGGGGTAATAAGCGTATATGAAGCAACAGAATTGAAAAAAAGTTACACAAATACGTGATTCTAGTATTATATACAATAAGTAATTGAAGGACGTGTATTTAATGTTTGACTTCAAAGTATATTTAATTCAATCGTTTGAAAATCTTTTTCTGATGACAGTATTTTTTCTTTTGAAATTATATTTTCAATACTAAATATTTTTCAAATCAAATATCTTTCCTTAAAATTTTTCTCATCATTTGAAAAATGTTTTCTGAAACAGCAAAATATATGGAAGGAGGAGGGAGGAAATAATCAACATTAACAGAGGGTCATTTTCTTCGCATTTATTAATTATTTTGAAATGAGGGTCTCTTTTCAAATTTAATTTTTAAAATTCCCCTTTTTCCCATTTAATTTTTAAAAATAAATCATTGCAACAAATTATTTATCAGATTTTTCTTCTTGCATTTTCGTTTCTGAATATAACGTGTCTTTTTTTATAATTTTATTATTTTTTAAAAAAATAATTATCGTGGGGTAAGCATTAAAGTTAAATATGAAGTGATTTCGAATCCGCACTTGAAATAGATTACATTGTATTTATTAAATCAAAAATTAAATAATCATGAATCACATAAAATAAACTCACGTATAGTATAGACACAATGATAAATCAGTGTCACTTTTAGTAGATCAAATAAATGTAAAATGCTTTTCTGTTATTTGTTTTGGGGCACAAAAGTTTCTTGAAAAATTCTTTCATCGTTCTTAAGTTTTGAATTTAAGAGATGCTTTATTTTCATAAAACAACGCCATCAGGCTATCGTTATTTTTAATAATGCCAACATTGAACAATGTGAATAATTCAAATGCAACTCCAGGATTTGGGAAAAAGGTTTCCTGGTTCGAATAATTGTTCCAATTTCTTTGAGGGCTTGCAATGAGGCTTAAGGATAAATAAAATTATTGATCTGAACTAGATGTGAGTTACCTAATTTAGATAGAGATTTAATTAAACGAATGCATACATTAATACTACCCAATGACCCAATGAAGATATAGCCTTTTTTTATAATTCTATTTATTTCGCTACAAATGATAACCATAATTTTCAGAGAATTTTATCAAGAAAATTGTTTGGCACACATTTTTTGTGTTTTTTTATGAATCTCGAAGTTTACCTTGAAGTTACGTTGAGGATACTTTCTCATTAAGCGACTTGATCAGTGTTTTCACTCAGAGGGAATAATGCTGGATGAACATAAAGAGAAAGTTTAAAAAACATCACATTTTAACTAAATTAAATAAGGGAAAATTGAATTAAACTGCAGGCTAGTCTATTCAGTTTGCTTTACAGGAAAATCGTTGTAGGTATCTGTAACCATATGTCTAAATTTTGCAACACCTTTCGCTGACTACCGAGAAAGAGATAAAGTTTGCAAAAATACCCGTTTCCAAACTTATTGCGAACTGATTGATAAGGGAAAAAATACTGAAAATAAGGGATAAGGCAGTGGTGTTGTCGAGCCGGAACGCTCCGGAACGTCGTTCCGGTACTTCCTTTTTGGACAGGAACGCGTTCCGGAACTAAAGATGATTTCTGATAACGAGAATTGACTGACGTATTGAAAATAAAATTTAAAAGAATTGCTGATTTTGTTTTTTTTTCTAATTTTTGAAGAATTTTTACATGTATTATTTATTATAAACAAGGGTTTGAACCGAACCCGAACCTATACAATGTAATAATAAGATTAATAAGTACTACTGTCAGCAAAATATTCTATACACGCGACCTAAGTCAGTGTCGATTAAAAAGTGTTAGGCAGGCCGCACATTAAGGCAGCATGCCTCCAACGCGCACCTATCGCTTCCCGGCCACGTTGCTGCCCGCGAGAGACATATTGAAAAGTACCACATACTGTAGCGACGGCAGGAAGATCTCACGCATGCGCAATACATCTGAGTGGGTATCTTCCGTTTCTGTGATTGCTTGAGAACTATGTGGCTAAAGCGTTGACGTTTATATTAAATATTTAAAGTTTGTTGTCTCGCATTTGAAATATAAAATTATCTCAATAGGCATGATATAAAACTTAAGAATTAAAACTATATATATAGATATATACAAAATGTGTTCCGTAATGATTTTCGTTTCCTTTCCTTTTTATGCTATTACAGGGCCAATCCTGGCGACAAGCGAAAAGTGGGGGAAATCTCCCTCCCCCGTCGTCAAATTTGGGACATGAGACCGCACAGAGCGGCCGCCTACCCAGGATCGGCCCTGTCTATATAATTATATATACGCGTTCCGGTAAAAAAAAAAATTAGCACTGGGATAATGGATACAGCAACACCACTGGGATAATGGAAATTGATTTCAACTCGTACAAATAAATGGATAGTGCCAATTTCGATGTCTCAGTAGAGTGCTGGAAAAAGACGTGGTTTTCTCCGCCGTTAGGTACCAAGTTCGATACCATGCCCAATCAAAGATCATTATGTTAAGTATGCCACAACAGTGGAGGGTCATTCAACCCTCCACTGTTGTGGTAAAAGTAAGTTGCCTACGTACGTATAGACCTTGTCATTTGATTATGATTCCAAATCAGAAGCTTTGGGCGATATTCTTTTCAGTCTTCAGAAATTGGCAGCCAGGAACCACACTGCGGTAACCTTTATCATTTATTCAAGAGGATGATAGAATTTGTCTTCTATCGCTCTGCATTCCCCGCAAGCTGACCTTCACCGTCATCAAGAGAGAAAGAATTTACTAAGTACGCTAATTTAATTAGTTAGGTGAATGAATTTAAGAGATCTTAATGGAATATCCCGCAGAACGAATAATTTCTCGGTTTCCTAGTTTTCTGCAACGCAATTAAACATTTATGGGACCGCATTTCTATTCCTTTCCTCTAGCATCAACTTGGAACAACGTAATTTCTTTTCAAGGAAATCAATGTAAGCAATTGCACCCCTTTTTGGCATTATTAACAAAGCTTCTTTCATTTTCTAAATTCAATCATGTATGTAGGGTTCATGAACACAGCCCGATGATACAAGTGACTTCGATACGCATTTAAAGCAATATTTTGTTCAAACAAAATAGGGAGACGTCGAACAGCTGTACTATAATTTCAAGAAAAAAAGGGGAGCCAGAGAATGTGAAGAAAATGTAGAAATCTTAAATTTCATCTGCACAATAACACTGAATGTACATTCATCTTTCTTAGAATAATCGAAGAAATAGATGAGCGATATTATAGTATGTTGCACTCAACCATCACCCTCTATAGCAGGGGTGGCCAAGACGTCGACCGCGAAGACATTTTAGGTAGTCCACGCGACCATCCCGATAATGACCTCGGAAATTAACAATTTAATTTATGACTTATGACATAGAATCAATGAATTATTTAAAATAAAAATTTACTAGTCTACGCTTTAAAACCCAAAACAAACTGTGCAAAGATTTACGATTTAAGGTTTACGATTTAAAACCTAAAATGGACATGATGAGCGCAATTAAAACGTTCAAAAAAACTATAGAAAAGTATGCATCTCAGTTAAGAGAATATGAATTGAGAAATTTCAAAAACATGGAGGAAGAGTGCATCCATAATCCAAACCGAGACTTCGAAGATTTCGCTTAATACTTACTTGTTTTGTTTGAAGAATTAGAAAGAAGAATCGCTTACTTAATTAAGTTGAAAGAAATATTTAATTTTATGATATTTTCATTTAATGAAAATGTCAACATTGATGAAGTATCTGAAAAAATAGAACATTTAATAGGTATAACATCAGTCACGGTCGAGGAAGAAATTATTAAATTAGGATGCGATATATTCTTAAATACAGAGCATATTTAGCTATACTGTTTTTTGGAAATTAATTTCTGAGGAAACGTTTCCAAATATTTACAAATTGATTTTGTATTTGAAATCATACTTTGGATCGAGGTATCTTTGCCAATCTGCTTTTTGTATCATGAACAAAAAACAAATATTGGTCGCATTTAACAGATGAACATTTAATTTCGTGTTTATGCATTGCAATTAGCTCGTACCAGCCACAATATGATAAACTTGTCATAGATATATAGTGACAAATTTCAACTAAACGAAGCGAATAGGATGGTCAGTTTTTGATATATATGAATACTTTGATTATTTTCGTCGGTAAATTTTTATTTTGTAAATATTAATATTAAGTTTTTTTTAGAAAAATTACCTAATTTACCATATTTTCTTGATACCGAAAATAAATACGTACGTTAATTTAACTCTGCCATTGGTAGACCGCCTTCGATTTTTTAAATGTGGAGTAGAGTAGACCCCGGATCCCAAAAGTTTGGCCATCCCTGCTCTATAGCTAAGAAAGCCTGAACTCTCTCTTGTGACGTCATCAACCACAAGGCTGCAATCAACCGCCTTCGTTCACGATTAAAATATTCACGAGGAACTGTTTTTATGTTTAAAAAATCCCTCGCAGTCAATTACTATAATATTTTTAAATTAATATTGATATTGTTTCCACGAAGAATATTAAAAAATTAATAGAAACTATATGTAAAAACTTGTTCAAGTATAACTTTGAATGAAAACATTCTATAAAATCTAGTCAATGAAATTTTATTTAATATTGGATATTAAATTTTCTTTGGTGTACTTTCAATGGAAATATAAATCTGTGGTGATGATTAATGTGCTAAATCTAATAATGGAATTATTTTTTTGAAAAGTATCTGTATATATAATTAATCATTCCTGTGCATTTTTTTAAAATTCAAGCAAAACATTTTGGGTTTTATAGTTTATTCTAAAATAAAAGTTAACAACATAATCTATTATGAATTAAAAATATTTCTTTAAAATTTATTAAATGCATTATACATGATTGATTTATTAGCAAAATATATTCCCTGCGTATGATAGATTTTAAATATTTAATGCATTTAATGGGTGATAATTTTGTGTGGTTTAAGAGGAAAAGACAATTAGAAAAATAAAAAATAATTTATTAGAATTATACTTTCTTTATATTTCTTCTAAATAGAATGCATAAATTTAGTTTGAAAAAGAAATATTAACATAAGCATTTTCTTTAAAAAATAATGCAAGTTTGGCAATTTGAAATCTTATACATCATACAATGACTAAAATTAATAAATTATATATATATATATATATATATATATATATATATATATATATACTCTACTGGCTATTAAAATTGCTACACTAAGAAGGCGACATGCAACAGACGTGAAATTTATACGAAAGGAAGAAGGTGCTGTGATATGCAAATGATTAGCTTTTCAGCGCATTCAGACAAAGCAGGCGCCAGTAGCGACACCTACATTGTGTTTAAATGAGGAAATTGTTCAGCCAGTTCCTCATACACAAATTGCATTTGAACGCTGTTGCCTGGTGAAAAGTTGTTGTGATACCTCATATAAGAAGGAGAAATACGTACCACCACGTTTCTGACTTTGATAAAGGTCGAATTCTAGCGTACCGGGATTGCGGTTTATCTTATTGCAGTATTGCTGCTCGCGTCGGTCGAGATCCAATGACTGTTAGCAGAATATGGAATCGATTGGTTCAGGACGGTAATAAGGAACGCCATGCGGGATCTCAACGGCCACCTATCACTAGCAGCCGAGAAGACAGGCATATTATCCGCATGGCTGTAATGGATCGTGCAACCACGTCACGAGCCGTGAGTCAATAAACGGGGTCGTTTGGAAGACAACAAGTGTCTGCACGAACAGTTCGACGACGTTTGCAGCAGCATGGACTCTCAGCTCAGAGACCATGGCTGCGGCTTCCCTTGATGCTGTGTCATAGACAAGAGTGCCTTCAATGGTGTGATCAACGACGAACCTGGGCGTACGAATGGCGAGACGTCATCTTTTCAGATGAATCCAGGTTCTGTGTACAGCATCATGATGGTCGCATCCGTGTTTGGCGGCATAGTGGTGAACGCACGCTGGCAGCGTGCATTCGTCATCATCATACTGGCCCATCACCTGGCGTGATAGTATGGGGTGCCATTGGATACACGTCTCGGTCACCTCTTGTTCACATTGACGGTGCCTTGAACAGTGCACGTTACATTTCTGGTGTGTTACGACCCGTGGCTCTACCCTTTATTCGAGCCCTGCGAAACCCTACGTTTCAGCAGGATAATGCCCGACCGCATGTTGCCGGTATTGTACGGACCTTCCTTGATACGGAACATGTTCGGCTGTTGCTTTGGCCAGCACGTTCTCCAGATCTTTCACCAATAGAAAACGTCTGGTCAATGGTTGCCGAGCGACTGGTTCGTCACCAAACGCCAGTCATTACGGTTGATGAACTGTGGCATCGTGTTGAAGCTGCATGGGCATCTGTACCAGTACATGCAATCCAATCTCTGTTTGACTCAATGTTCAGGCATATAACTGCTGTTATTACTGCCAGAGGTGGTTGTTCTGGGTACTGATTTCTCAGGATATATCCAGCCATATATCCATATATTTGAAAATTTAATCACTTGTTATTTCTAGTATAATATATTTGTCAAATAAATATCATTTTATTATCTGCATTTCTTCCTGGTGTAGCAATTTTAATGGCCAGTATATATATAAACAAAATTTCCCTATATAATTTTACATATTACAACACAAATAAATTATTTACATACATTAGAACAAAGTTAAATTATATACATAATTACTACATTTTTGCATTTTTATTCAATTTATTTTGATGCATTCATAATATTGGATAAAAATAACAATTTGAATATACTGAAATTTATTTTCAAAATTATTTTAATTCTAAAAGGAAATAAAGATATTGGATACAATATCTATTTTAAATTGCATTAAAAAGTAATTTTTTTTTAAGAATTATGAAAAGTTTGAAGTTTTCCTTTTTTAGATGGAGCATTAATCACTATAGAGTCATTGATTTTTGTGCAATAATTTTTAAGGAATATATTTATGCATGATTTGACAATGAACAATTTTATTTCTTCAGCAGGATGTCCATTTTCACATTTTTCAAAAGGAAAGTAAATTTCAGATTCATTTAGAAACCTTCTAATTATTGAAAATGCACATGCTCTATGATTTGACTATTTAAGGAATTCCTTTTCATATTCAATAGATAACTGTTTACTTATAACTAAATAACAATACATTATTTATTATAGTTACAACATGATCAGAAGGGTATTTTAATCCACCTCTGTCCATATTTTTTATAAGAATAGAAGAATTTGTATTCTCTTCAGTATTAACAATAGAATCATTTAAAACCTGATAATTCTTACAATGAAGATATTTAAAATGTTTTATACAAGAATGTGAACAGTAACCACCAATATACGTAAGATTACTTTCAGAAATTTTTAAATCAGTGACAATTTTTTCAGATATATTTATTTTCAAATTATCATCTATTTCATGTTCTTCAACATAAGAAAAATCAATATTATTATTTAAAGACATAGAAATTTTATCATGGTTATTTGATGTAAAAATATGAGGCATTAACCCTTCTTTGCATAATGGTGGAAATTTCCATCATAATGCCCAAAAATTATATAAAAGAACAAGTTCACTTTAAGTGGATCGTGTTTGGATACCTTTTTAATGTCCATTGCATAAAAAGAAACATAGCTGTCAAAAATAAACAAGTGTCATTATCAGTGCTTAAAGTTGTCTCATTCCGCTGTTTGTTGTAGTTGCAATAAACGTATGATTTCGTTTATAATTTTGTTTTATTATATTAGAGTTTCTATTGCTAAAAAATTGAAAATGAGTGGAAGAAAGGTTTGTAATATGTTATTTTCCTCTTTTATTTCTAATTAGTACTAAGCTAACTTTGGATGATGATGGAAATTTTTAGCATATTGTTTTTTGCTAAATTTATACTCTAAATATATACTAAGATTTTTTTTAACCATTTTTCCTTTAATTTTAAACATGAATTATATCAACTTGATTTATTTCACCAATAAAGAAAAAAATCATGCAAAGAAGGGTTAAAATATTAAAGTCAGAAATTGATCGAGATATTACTTGTACTATGTCAACAAATAATTTTTATATCTGAATTCACATTTTACTTTACTCTGTGGTACCTGGGTTTTGCAAGTCTTTTCCAACGCAAATTTTTCCATTTTTTGTTACGTAACCTTAGATCCCCTAATGACAGACAGCAACCCATATTAACTATAATTGCACTCTGCTTTTAGTAATAGCCCTTTTTCATAAATACCAATGCTTATTTTGATATTGTAATCGAAAACTAAATTTGAAGGAAGAATTGCAATCCTGGTATCAAACTTTTGTCAGGTTATGCTCAACATCAAAATATAAATTCGTACTTGATTCCGGTGAATGTAATATAACATGCACCTCTCAACATCTAATTATACGTGGAATCGCATATTATTAACATACTTCAATCGAAAATCATGGCTAAATTATGACGACGCAAGCAGTCTGACGGCTTGAGGCGTTTCTATATTTATCGAATGAATTACCTTCTTGGAAGATTTTTGCCAGAACATATTTAAGTGTCGCAAGAGAGGAATCCCGAAAAACTCTTAGACACCCATCCCGACAGAACTGTATGCAGAACATCCGTTACTTAATAGCAGCTGGAATCAAACTCGGAAGGTTTTGCAAGCTATGTCTATCACTAGGCGACGGTGAATCTAAGACTATATTGTAAAATTGTATGCATTGCATTTCTGAGCTGCATAGCTAGTCATTTCAATTACAATAGATATTAGAAATCCATTCTTGGAAATTAAATATCCCAGATTTGATTCCAAATACAGCTAAAAATGCACTTCTGCTTGTAGTGCCTCGGAAATTCCAACCTGCGAAAAAGTTGGTTATTACTTAAGAATAATTTCATTAATTGAGACAACATACAGAATAGTTACATCATTTGTCCGGCAAAAGAGTCTAAAAAATCAATTGAAAACGAATACGACTCGGAATGTATTAGGTTGTCCGGAAAGTTCGTGCTGATATTTTAGGACAATTAAAACGCAGCTCATTTAAATATCGATATATCATTATTAAATTGTATCGGTACCATTCTGCTCTATAACCTTTCTCCATCTTTCGTGTAGCTTGAGAATTCCGTCCTTCCAGAACCTCTCAGATTTCTCGGCAAAAAATTTGTCCAAATGGGTTTTGATCTCAACAAAGGAGTCGAAATTTTACCCATTAAAGGAAATCCTTCATCCAGCATCCTCGCCTTTAGCAGCGCTTATCTTACTTGGCGCTTGTGCGACATTTTTGCCCTTTCGGGAAAAGAAAAGCATTTAGTGCTTATAATACACTGTATTTGCCACCCTATTCTAAGGCGTACAAAGCTGATAAAAATGAACGAAGTGTAACCAAACTTAATGCCAAATATGGCTGAAGTTATCTCTTTTAGAATATGTACACATGTCATTTGTTTTCAATATTTCCGATATATTCAGTCAAGTCTCTCGCGCTACTTGCCGAAAATCGGCACGAACTTTCGGGACAACCCAATATTTAAACTCAAAATGAACTCGATTGCACGACAGCCCCTTGGAGCTTCCAAGGCCTATAGTGCCTATGTGTGATCACTTGACAGAGGGCTTTGGAGTGCGAAGCAATGTCCCGGTTAGATGGCGAAACCCCTGTGTTTAGTTCCAAGCATGTTTGTTACCAGTTTTATCGTCCCACGGAAGGGATAAAATACTGAGTCGACCTCTCCTAGCCTGAGGATAAAACCTCGGATTTGTATTTTGAAAGCAAGAAATGCTACACTACATCACTGGGCTTCCGGAAAGTACTTAACCAAAGGGCAAATGAATGAGAAATAACTAAGCAAATAACAATATACATTACTGAAAAGAGGATAATGAATTTAAAATTATAACAGACTAGTCCAAGTATATCAGATTAATCTAATAGGATGTCATCGAAACAGTTTAATCTCTCTCATGACTTAAAAATAATAGACGACATTAGCTGTGACGTCATATCCAGCAACTGTTTCCAAACATTTGCTGTTAAGCGCCATTTATCATTGAAACTGCCATAGACTTCGGTGATAGATTTTTAAATTGTTATTTTTGAAATTGATATTCATTATTTAAGAATAACGTGTTTGCTAAAACTTTTAACCTTTTGTTTGCTTAACCTTTGATTCTCGCCAAATTGTAGTCACAGTTAATCACCAAGCTGGACAAAATCCAATCGTATTCTGGTTGCAACAGAACAATTTATTGTTCTGTGCCAACAAAAATCACCCATAAAATCGATAGCCAAACAAAATTCTCCAAATTTGTCAAGAAGGCACTCTTAAATACAATATTTAACAAATGTTTACATTGTATTTGTTTGGAAGCAGTTGTGGATATGACGTCACACTTATGTCGTCTATTTGATCGATACTTTACAAGAGATCACTGCAGCCACCTATTTCTTTTTCCCCAACCTAGTATTAAGCTGAAAATGCATTTCTTATGGTGCAACAAATTCCGGGTTCTTTTTTTTCTCCACATACTTTCAGATCTATCATGAACATATCTGATTCCTAACACAAAATAAAGTTACTTGAAGTCCTCTTTCAGCTTCAAAACAGGACTTTGATTCCTTAAGTAAAAAGTAATCAAAATGTTGAATCAAAGGGTACCCCCTCCCCACCCTTTCTTTTTCATGGTTGAGTGCGCGACTTGAAGAATAGTCTCCCCCATTCCAATCAGGAAATCTGCTCGTAAACTTTCAATCGCTGGACAATGAGGCCGAAATAGTGACCAACAATTTTTTTTTGAAATAATATATTTTTATTGAAACGTCTTTTCTCTTAATGTATCACCTAATGTGCATTATGTGGTGGTGTAAATTTCGTTGTGTTTTTTAGATGTGGAAAAATACAACGCCCTTTCTAACGATAAATCAAAACTAAGAATGATACGTGTTAAAAACGTTGCTTGCAAAAGAATATTACAATCTTATACTTAAGTTACTTAATAAAATTAGATTTGATCAGAATAATCGTTAACGTTTAAGAGTAAGTTTTATTAATTATGCAAAGATTAACTGAAAACAATTTTCAGTAAATTTATAGGAAAACGCTATGATATGTATAGGTTAAAGACTAAGAAATTCCAAAAAGGTGGTGTTCTAAAACTTTTTCTCACTAAATATATATATAAAAAAAAATAATTTAAAATTACGCCATTATGCTATAAATAAATTAAAAACGTCGCATTAAATAAGAGTTTAGTGATTTAAAAGGTTTGAGTCCGATTAAAATTTAATGATGAAATACATTCAGCTCTCTGTTACATTTAACATGTAATGAAATCATTTTCATTAAATTCTTCCATCAAAAGCTGTAATGATTTTATTATTATGGGATTGAAAAATTAAAATGAGAATGTAACGATTCTAGAAGTGATGTCTCCGATTTCAATAAATTTCAGATTGCAAATTAGAATTTATTCTTTTGAGGTTGCTTCTACAAGATTTTCTAAAACAATTATTGTCCTTTTTTTTTTTGTCGAGTATCAGCAATATAGGGTGCGTTGCTCCACTAAGTCATAATTTGTCGTGGAATCCAACTTCTTCAGTACACACATGCCATAGGTACCTGTTTATAGGGTTGGCAACCATTTATACAAGTTGAATGAATTAAACACTGGACAAAGAGAGGAGGGAAAGAAAAAGAAAATGCATCTATACCCGACCTGGATTCGAACCCAGTTCCCTATCCGCAGTCAAGCACGCTGACCACTAGACAGGACGGGCGATATTCTCCTCTCCTTTCTATTATATCAGGGGTGGCCAAGACGTCGACGGCAGTCGACTGGTAGACCGCGAAGACATTTTAGGTAGTCCGCGCGACCATCCCAATAATGACCTCGGATATTAACAATTTAGCTTATGACTTATGACACAGAATCAATAAATTATTTAAAATAAAAATTTACTGCAGTCTGCGCTTTAAAACAAAAAACAAATTGTGCAAAGATTTACGATTTAAAGAATTATGATTAAAAGTTTACGATTTATATAAAACCTAAGACGGACATAAGTGCAATTAAAACATTAAAAGAAACTATAGAAAGGTATGCATCTCAATTAAGAAAACATGAATTGAGAAACTTCAAAAACATAGAGGAAGAGTGCACCCATAATCCAAACCGAGACTTCGTAGATTTCGCTTAACACTTACTTGTTTTGTTTGAAGAATTTGAAAGAAGAATCGCTGACTTAATTATGTTGAAATAAATAAATTTTATGATATTTCCATTTAATGAAAGTGCCAACATTGATGAACATAGTCACAATGAAAATGTTAACATTGATGGACAACGTATCTGAAAAAATACGACATTTAATAGATATCACATCAGTCATGGTCGAGGAAGAAATTATTAAATTAAGATGCGATATATTTCTTAAATCCAGAGCATACTTGGGGGTACTGAATTTTGGAAATTAATTTCAGAGGAAACATTTCCAAATATTTACAAATTGATTTTGTATTTGAAATCATACTTTGGATCAAGGTATCTTTGAAAATCTGCTTTTTCAACCATGAACAAAAGACAAATATTGTTCGCATTTAACAGATGAACATTTAATTTCGTGTTTATGCATTGCAATAAGCTCGTACCAGCCACAATATGATAAAATTGTCGCAGATATACAGTGCCAAATTTCAACTAAACAAAGTGAATAGGATAGTCACTTTTTGCTATATGAATACTTTGATTATTTTCGTCAGTAAATTTTTATTTTGTAAATATCAATAATAAGTTTGTTTTTTTAGAAAAATTACATAATTTAGCATTTTTTTTTATTACCCAAAATAAATATGCACGTTAATTTAGCTCTGCCGACCGCCTTCGATTTTTTAAATGTGGAGTAAAGCCCGGATCCCAAAAGTTTGGCCACCCCTGCTCTATATTAACAAACCGATATTAGAATTTACGGAACGTTTAATGTTTTACCAACCTTCCGAGTAAATTGGAAACTAAAAGAGAGAGAAGAATCAAATATGATTTTTTTAGACATACGATACGTTATAAAGCGGAAAAGTTTCCTACAAATAGAAAACACATTATGAAATTTATGTCATCATTGATGTCATTTACAATGCATAACTGTCAGTTATACTCTGCGTTATTGTTGATTTGAATATGTTCTTGAGAGATAGCGGTATGTCTCCAAAACATTAAAATATTCTACAATAGTTCTAAGAACTTCCAAAGTTGTTTCAAATGTGCAGCGACTCGAAGCATGCTTTGTAATACTTGCCATTCTTCAGCAAAAGATTTTTTGCAATTAACCAATTACAGAACAACTTTTCAATTATTCTTTACTTGATTTTTCAATTTTGAAAGATCAAGTAGTGCAAGACGTCAAATAAATGTGACAGATGAAGATGGTCTTTGATGTGGAGTCATAGCAACAATATATCTCATTGAATTATAATCTGTAGTATATTTAGAATAAGAGTAGCTTTTTCATGTCTTGGTAATGCATATTAATAAGTAAAATCTACGTTTTTTGGAATTGTAACATCACGTAAAATAATCAGTTTGGTAGTATATGACCCAAGAATCAAACTTTTTTCCAAGTCAGTAAATTTTCATCAAATTTAAACACGACTATTCTCTTTTTGCATTATGTATCTGGAAAGAAAATCACATTCCTCTGTGTATGGTATTCATTTCTCCTTTATGAACGCATTAATTCTGTTATGAGAGTAAAAAGGTATCGCGGAATTATCTGAAATTTTTATATACTGCAAATGGTACATCGTGATGCAGATTTTCATGCATCTAGTTCAGAATGATATTAAAATGATGCTATGTTATTATCTATTGCACCTCACAATGTTTATAGTTGATGCAATCATTATAATCTCTTGGTTGAATCCTAATGAATTCATCTCTCACATTATTTTCATCATTCGGACTTCCGACTCAAGCTAAGTGCCAAATGACTATCTGCATTCTCTTTTCCGTCAAACTTAGAAATCTTGATATTTGTCATAACAAATTGGACTAACGGAAAAATTTCTATAAAAATATTTATGCTTTTAATTAAAGGAAAAAATTCCTCTACAGCTATATCACTCATTTCTCAAATGTGTGTATGTGAGTGCGTGCGCGCGCGTATAATATACATATAACCAATTAATGCTTCTATAAATAAAATATGAATTTTATCCTTTGATATGTCCTACATTAATTATTTTAATTATATTTTATATTTTAATTAATTAATGCACATATATTATGAATGTTAATTTTTATATTTGTACTAAAATCAACTATATATAAGACTTCAGCATGCACTTCCTATCTAAATTGAATGCAATATAATCATGTATCACTTTTTAGACGCAAGCACAAGTGCATTTGATGAAGAATATTACAGATGAGATGACAAAGACGATGGAAGTAATGGTTGGTGAAGTTCCGTTGGTAGTAGACACAACATCTGGTTTCAAACTCAAAGTTGAAAAGTAAGCAAATCTTCACCACAGAAAGTTACTTTTATTGTTAATATAAATAATGAGAAATTACACCATTGGAGCAATACTTGCATGATTGGTTATTCAACTGCAGAAGTTGTTCTAGTTTGCGAGAGCTCATAAACTGTGTGGTGTGCTTTTAGAAGATATGCAATCGAGTAAGAATGCTAAGTCAGAAACGTCTTTCGAGCGCATTAGAAGGGATTGAAAACATGTGGGTATTTCAAGCATGCTTGCTTCAAATTTTCATTTCTAAAGTAGACAGAGCAGTTATAAATTGTCAGATTGGGTTAACATAGATAAAGAAAAGGAGGTGTGGTGTATAAGCATAATATACAAGAAAGGAAGGAACATATATGACAAAAAACCTGTTTATTGCTAGTTCTGTCAGGAAATTTAACATCTACTATAAGATTTTCGTAAGGAAAGTGTCACAAACATTTGCTTATCTCGTCTTTTTACTATCAAGCTAACATGCGTAAAAGATATAATAGCTTTCGCCAATTGAAGGAACAAAATACATTCCGTTTTCCGGATTCAAGTCATAGTAAAAAATCTCCAATTTTGGCTCCTTGAACTCTGTGAGAATAGTATGTGGTGCTTCCCTAAATAAAGCCAATAATACCTTTAACACCATTTGAATTGGGCAGCTCTTGCTATTATAGCGATCCTCATTGACCAGAAAATTTGGCGGGAGCTATCCTTGTGGTAGATAGGCAGACTGGGTACCTCTCCCACAACCCACCAGATCCAAGAATAGGCTTTGTCGGTGTGGGGCCATGAATGGATACACTCTTTTCTAATTTTCTTTTGAACACTCTATACCACATCAGGAAAGAGTTCCCTGAAGTGATTCGAAGTTCCCAAGTATATACCTTCCTTCTCTTCTAAAATTATAAAATCTTGGCCAGAATATCCTACTACGCGGAAAAAACTTTATGAGGCTGCAACGATTAAAAATCCTTTTCTAGTCTTGGTATTTTTCTGAAGTCAAAATTAACGCAGTGTAATAATCATTGATTCCTGTTTGTTTCATATGAAATAGTTCTTAGCTTCACCAACAAAGCTTTATCTTTCTCTCATCGTCCTTACCAAGGATGTTGGTTGTGATTGTTTGGTTATCTAGGATACAATAGAGAATTTCTCTAGACCAAGAGCGTAAATATTTCTCGCAAGCCTGTCTCATCTACATATTTTCAAAGTCATTCGTACCAGTGCCATCTAGCTGTGTTTTATATATTATATATATATATATATATATATATATATATATATATATATATATAT
>JAPDSC010141619.1:1168203-1184884 GCA_026290005.1 Latrodectus geometricus
GGGGGGGGGGAATTTTTTTTGAGAAAAATAAAGATATTTAAAAATAATAATCACAATACCAAGAAACATGATAAAATAAATTAGATTCTTGGAATTTTCAAAGAATATTGCAAATATGTATTTGAAACCTCCAAAATAAGAAAAAGTGTTGAATTATTAATACTAATCTATGTTAATTAATGCATATCGATTAGGTTGAATAATTTTGCTTCTTCTGTTATTTAATAACAGCCAAATAATTATGATGTTACATAATTTTGACATAAAACATTTATAAGAAAAATTTACATTATTGATACAAGAAACTTAATTTAAAATGAATAAGTACAATTTTAATATCTTACAACTATTTTTGGGTTCCATTAGACAATTTATATATATATAACTAAAAGATAGTGATATGAAGAAGATTTTTCTTAGTCATTAATTAATGAGCACTGGCCTTATAGGAAAAAATTTTGATTGATGAATATTTCATAATGGAAATTTTTTAATGATTGATCAATAAAGAACATACTGATTATGCATACAAAGATCAGAATGTAAGCTGAGTTATACATTCTAAATATTGTTTTCACAAGGGAATTTTGGAATTGGTTAGTCGTCTTACAAAAAGGGATACATTTTAAGCTTTGTGATATAACTACAGCAAAATAAATTTTTCAATAATAAATAAACTCCTATCAATTTATTAACTTCTGTATTACAATATTTTTCATAACAAAACTACATTTAAAGAAATGTTAAGTGAATGATTGAGTGTCTCAATCAATAATTCATGAAAAACATGATTTAATGTTTTGAATAGTTTGCAATTTTTTAGTGTAAAAAATATACATTTTTTATTTAATAAAAAAAGAATTTTTATTGACGTAAAGGCTGATTGATAGAATTCTAAGTATTTTACTATCAGTGCATTGTATTAAATTATATACATTTCCTTTCTTTTTAATAACATCAAAATGAAATTTGTGTGGTACAAATGTCAACAATTTTAAGTTTTCCTTGTATAAAGTTGTCAAGTGAAAGCAAAACTGTACTAGCTTAACACATATTGAATCACATTTAAGTATGCAAATAAATAATTAAAAGGAGCAACCTTAATATTTGCCTTTGCAATGCTTTTTTTTTTTAATTGTAGTGCGCATTACTGTCAAAACTGTCATTCTACCTATTTTTTTACAAAAATAATTTTCTTAATGCAATATTTACTTTATTACTAAGTGCTTTTAATTTCACCAGCAAAATTGCAAATGATTTTGATAGAAAAAAATCAATTTTAGTAATAAAAAATTACAGATTTTTAAATAAAAACTTTCAAAAAATCTTTTAATAAAATTTACTGCAACAATGCATTAGATTTTAGTTATTTCAATGCATGTCATTAAAATTTAATGTAGGGATGAGATGCATTAAAATTATTAAAATTGCAATGCATGACAAAATCGAATTTACATTTAATATTTCATTAAAGATTCAACGAAACTCTATTCTTAAAGTAATTTCATAAACAACTTTTAAAATGAATAATTAGATGTATCAACTTTGCTTTAATACTCACTTTGTGTTGCTGGTTTTATAAGCTGACATAGCTTCTTCTAAAGCTCTGATATTCAACGTAGCCTAAAGAAAAGTAGAGAATGATTTTAGTATTTCTAATAAAAGAAAGCTTAACTTTTTAAATCAATGAATATTGTGCTAAATAGTAATTTTCTGATATTAGATTAAGATTATTTCTTCCTTGTTTACATCCTTTAAAAAAGCAAATTTCAATAAGAAGCTTACATAAAACATTTTCGTTTAAGCAAAATTAATACAATTAAACAAATATTATAAAATTATTCTCTAGCATTATATTAAATATTAAACAGAAATTAAAACTAAATTGAATTAAAATAAAATTTAAATTATAATTTCTTTTGTAAATAAATTTCATTAGGAAATTTTTATAGAAATGACATTCTTCCTTCTCAATATATTAAATAATTTTACAATACAGTAGTGAAGAAAATTTAAAATTTAACAATTCATTAATAATTCAATTAATAAAAACTTAAAGTCTCTGACATTTTCTTTCAACAGACTGTATATTCAAAGTTTGAGATTTTCACATAATATTAAACCATTATATTACTCTTAGATACCTAATTATTAATGCAAATTATTACAATTATTATGTTTTATAATATTTGCACTTTTTTAATTATTTAATTTGAATTAGCAACAGTGACTGCATGATTCAACTACTTAAAGAAAAAATTTGAAAACAAATTATGTAGTATAATAAATTAAATTAAAAAATAATTAAAGAAATCTATAATTCTGAAAGAAATGCATCTCAATGATTTTAATTACTAATAATTGAAATATTTAATTTCAATTGCTAGTAATTAAAAACATTGGCAAAAAAATTTATGCTGCATGTAAATTTATAAACATAAACAAATATTTTTATTTAAACTTTTTATTAAAGGATTTATTTAAGGATTTTATATTTAAATTTATACAAATATTTATCATATATATTTATCATAAATATTTATAACTCTTCACAAAATGAAGTTTCCCAAGAAATCATCAGATTCTGTGAAAAACGTCCACCAGCCATAAGAAAAAAATATCAGATTAAATCCTTCAAAAACTTTTTACTTCCATTCAATATATGAATAAGGGCTATTCTAAAATGAGACATGATCATAAATTATAAGGAATTGAAGTTTTTCTCAAAGACTTAGAACATACCATAAAGTATTGTTTTGTAGTAAGGAAGAAACTTTGAGAAGCTATCTAAACATTCATATCCACAGATAATCTTGAATAAAACATTGGAATTTATTTTGTAGTACGCGTGATTACTGGATTAAACAATTATATTGATGTGCAACAAACATTAGCAATGACATTTTAATTACTATTGATATGTATGGATGAAAAATATTACACAGTAAACTTATAAAAGTTTACATGTTAAAAATTACTCTTTAAGAATTGATGATTTGTATTAGTTTAATATAAAACTTGCACTAAAAAAATTACCAGTATAGTTATTTAAATTTTCAGGTTTTTAAATTCTAATCCCAATTACTAATTACATAGTGCAAAAATGTTTACTGTGATAGTTAAGACAAATTAAACTTTTAAAATCAATCATAAAATGCTTAAATGTTAAATATTACATTTAATACGGAAAAGCAAAACAAAAGAAAAACTTTATTTCACCATATGAATAAAATCTTTACTTGAATATTCGAATTTCCTTCATTATTGTTGGCACATTCATATAACCTTGCCATCTCTTCCACAACAGCTTCAACAACTCTAGTCAAAACTTTGCTGACAAATGGAGGTGATATTGCAAACACCTATGATAAGATTTCTGAGTTAATCATATATTAAAAATCATATTCAAAATTTTTAATAAAGTTTTAAAAGTCAAATTAATTAATCTTCCACAGCTTTGTGGTAAAATAATGGCTAAATCAACATCAAATGTTAATTTACTTTTTAAAATTGTCTGAAAATAAAAATAAAAAAAGTAAATAAATGAGCCTAATACTTTTATATAAAAATTGTGAAACAACAAATTTGAGTAATAGAGAAAAACTGACAAATACTGAATAGAATAAAAAAATAAAATTCAACCTGATTAAAATATACAACTTAAGACAGTTGCTCAATTAAAATCACTGAATAAATTACTAGCAAAATTCTTCTAAAAATTAAATACTGCCAATTAAAAATAATAAATAAAATTAAGAATTTAACTTAAAGAAGAGTTATTAAAATGCTATCAATTTTGGAAAATAAAACAATAGTTGTTAGAAAATCTTTTGAATAAATTTAATTTGTTTTAAAAACATTTAAATTAATCAAATTTAATATCTTCATTGAATAATTACTAACATTTTTTAAAATAATTAAATACTTATGACTTTATTCTAAAATATGACTATATAAAAATTATCCTTATTTTAACAATGAATTTTGGGAGAAACTTCAAACTACCAGATATTATTTTCATCAATGCATAATATAATGTTTATGAATTGATGGAATATACATGATATTAATATTATTCCAACTAAAACCACAAATTCCACATTTTTCCTCAATAGACATTAGTTGCTTAATGTGGTTAATACTAAATTTAAAAAATAACAAAATTTAATATCATAATTATTTGTATATAAGAATGCATATCTTGATTTTAAGATTATGAAAGTTAGCTCATTATAAATTTTATTTTTTTTTATT
Organism: Latrodectus geometricus; assembly: GCA_026290005.1. Taxonomy (NCBI): domain Eukaryota; kingdom Metazoa; phylum Arthropoda; class Arachnida; order Araneae; family Theridiidae; genus Latrodectus; species Latrodectus geometricus. The sequence goes on from JAPDSC010141619.1 coordinate 1,172,458, forward strand.
CATTGCAATAATTTATTTTTATTTTTAAATTAATTATAATTTATTTTTAAAATGGCACTTCACAGTTTCTTTTTTAAATATACAATTAATATCTGGCAGTGACAATTTTCAATTAGCGCTTTAATTTAACAGAACTTAATTTATGCATGAAAAATCCATGGTAAAAAAATTAAATGAAATCATCATCTTAGTCAATCCTTATAATTTTTTAATATGAAGATCTGATTAAGGATGACTGATTTAATTTGATTTTTGTGAGGTTTACTTACGCAAGATTGAGTATTGGACATATCTGCACCAAACAATGTTTAAAATTAGAAATAGAAAAGTTGTGATAAATGGCTAGTCAAATAAGATGAAACATATTAAAAATTCAATGAAAACTTATGTAAAAGGTTAAAATAGATAATGTTTAAATAGAATTTAAAAAACAAATTGCACATAAAAATGCAAACACATTTCTATGTAGTTTAAGCCCAATTAAATATGATAAACTAAATTCATGCAGTTAAAAAACACTAAGGTTAAATCTTTGAAATTGGAACAGATAATTAAAATGATGTATATAGTACATTACGAGAGTCACAAATAGGAGCACCCTAAGACAAGAATAAGTACTTATTTGTAAACCAAGTACATCAAACACAAAGATGTTTTGTTTGTTATATCAATGTTTACAATGTTTATCATATCAACTTTTTACACAGGAACAACTACGAGTGGAAAAAAAATGTAAGAATATATATATAATTTGTTGTCTGCAAATACAAGTCTTCTGCCAGTAGGAGGATACAATGTGCCCATTTTAATTACACCATGCAATTAGATTATTGACTGCAGTTTATAATTACCCTTCAATCAGTCGCATATTGGAACCTTGGCAAGAGAATTAGAGATAATTAACATATGTTTTATAAATCGATGGTTGTAATATAAGAAAAATATTGCTGATGCAAATATTAAAAATAATATATCAAATGCGTCAATGATGAACAACTTCAGATTGGATAAAACAGATCATATGCAGACATTAAACACAAAAGAGTTACACAAATTCAGAATAAAATGGGTATATTTCCTCTAAATTAAAATTATATAAAGTACAAAGAATTCTATGACACCATGTTTTATCATAGTCTTTCTTTATATTAAGCAAGATAGACATCAAATTATGTCTCAGTACAAAGGCATTCCAAAGTAATGTTTCTAACGATGCAATGTTGTCAAGAGTAGACCTACCTTGCCAGAATCCACTCTGATAAAGTATATGCACTGATTGTCATCAAATACATAAACAAAATGGGCGTTGACTATATGTACAAAAGTTTTAGAGAGGCAACTTGTGAGAACAATTGGATGGTAGGACTGAGGATAAATTGGATCTTCCCAGGTTTCAATCTTGGAATAACTATTGTTTTGCTCTAAAGACTGGGATAAACATTTTGATTTCATATTCTATTGAATAGAACAAGAATGTTTATCAAAGATTCATGTCTAAGATGACAAAGCCTTTTATGAGACATTAAATGGTCTTGGAACAGCATTTTGAGTTTGGGACAGTGCTCTCTGCAGTGAGAAATTGCAATTACATTGGTATATGATTTTATCATAAAACTTTAAAGCATTCTTTTTAGCTTGCTTTTTAGTCCTGGAAAATTTAGGATCATAAGATACTGAACTAGAATCTTTTGCAAAAGTTTCATCGAAAAAATTGGCAATATCATGAGTATGTGACTATTCTTGTTTGTAATATTGGTGTACAAAAATCCTGATATGCACTGGTTGCCTTAACTTTCTTCCATAATTCTTCACAGGAAGTTGATGATGTGATGGAAGAGAAATATCTTTTTGACTATTTTGCTATACTCGATGAGCAAAATCTTTAGCTTTTTTGAAAGCTATGAGGTTTTCTATGGTGGGATACCTAGGAAAAATAGCCCACAACTTTAGTTTCTCGTATGACACGTGGCACTTATTGTTACCATGATTTATTACGTTTGTGTGGAATTGAGAAGTGCTAGTGAATAAAGCTTTTGTCAGCATTTAGTAGTAGATTAATAACTTTTGGCACAGCATCATCAAAGTCCTCACTTTTAGCCCTGATTGTCAGGAATCACAGCTAATTGAGTGTAGTGTGGCCAGCGCAATAATAAGCATAGTGGAAGACTTTTGATCTACTTATACCAGAGTTTGGTTATAGTTAGAGGAAAATGACTACAGTTATATAAAAAATTTTCAATATTAAAATTCAATAAAGGCCAAATTATTGGAGAGCAAATAGCTTAATCTAATGAATGGACAGTTCTTGGTGGTTGGTGAAAATAAGTTATTCTAGCAAATTTTAAGTGAAATACTATTATTTGAAATAAACTATTCAATTATGTGACCACGAGAATTTCTTTTATCTCTACCCCATAAAGTGTTAAGACCATTAAAACAAGACACGAGAACACATAAACCCCAAGATACTTATCATGGTTAACATATTTTCTCATACTGCTATAATCATGCAATTTGAAACAACTTAGAATCTTTCTTGTCTCAACTTAGAATGTTTCTTGTCATTTGTTCATAATTGGTGATTTATGAGGCATTTCTCTGACATGCTTCAATTTTAGGGACCTTTGTGACTTTGATTTTGCAAAAGGATTTGAAGGAGAAATACATTTGTATTAGAAATATTTGAGGATAATTTTGCATTTGGAAGACTTAAGCAATTTGTTCGGATACTACACCACAAGATTTCTCAGTATTTTTAATGGCTTGTGAATAAATAGTACATTGTTGAGGGGATACATAATGACATTTTACCCTGATGCCAGGCATGGAGTAAGTTTTGCTTTATGTTCACAGTTGTATTTTTTTTCTAATATCTTCGTTGGGCATAAGCAGGTGTAAATGGGATGTTCACCACTGCAGTTAAACACATTTTTCTGTAAATTTACATGTATTGCTCTCATGTTCAAGTGAAGCACACATTGAACACAAGTCAAGGGTCACTTACAAGTAGATTTGATTAGATTAAATTGTTTTGATTTAAATATACAATTAGATTGAGGTAGTGTAAAAGTCACAAATATGAGTATGAGATATTTAGTTTTTATAATTGTGCACCCCAGCCAGAATGTAATGTGTTGTACATGACACATTTTTCAGTCGCAGCAAGAATACCTAAATTTTTTTCATCTGAAATATTAAACAAATTCTCAACTGAAATTACTCTCTGTGTTAAATTTAACCAATCATGGGTAGATACTGTAACATCAATAATACCAAGACATTTTATTTTAGTATGGTTTTGGCCTGTGTAGCTGATAATACTTCAATCAAGAGATCACTTGATTTCATCCTGCGAACATTTTTAACAATACAATGAGACTCTTATTAATTCAAAGAGGAGAAACATTATCAAAATTGTCCTTTATTCTTTTAATGACAAAATATTTTTGATCACATACCATTTGTTGTCCCATAGGGAGGGAAGAATTAGAAGTACACAGGCAAAATTGAGTATTCTAAGGCCAGACTGCACCACTCACCAAGGGAATGCAGGATAACTGCATCAGCTAGCCAGGCTCTATACACTTTTGATATATCTCTGAAGTGGCCTCCACTCTAAGTGAATCACTCAGCAGCTAGATGATAGCTTGATCCAAGTAAGACGATTGCTGCACTAAGGACCACAACACACTTCCCTTTAACCTGAAGCAGAGACCAAAGTAATGTATTCGTCTCTGGCAATTTCAATTTACAAGGTCTCTCTTTCCAAGGGTCTCAATGCACAGCACCCATATGGGTGATTTAGTTTCCAGGAGAAGCTAAAGCAAAGTAGTGATAGCTACTTAAACTTTCAGCCTTTTACAAGGCAACCACAAAGAGAGAAAAAAGGAAGAAAAAGCAAAAGATAAAAGAGGGAAAAAGTAGAGGACAGATCACAGCGGTACCTAGGCATTGTGATATCCATGATTAAAGAAAGTAAACACCTTGAGGGAATTTGATTAAGCTAGATTAGTAAAGTTTAGTACCTAATTCTTAATAAGAAACTCATTTTTGCATAATTTTAGTTTATTCCATTTATTATTAGCATTGCTGAAATTAATTACATAAATAATTCTATATGCAAATATATATTCATATGTGATTTGTCTGTGAGTGAATCTATATTTTTGCATTAGCAAACTGATTCTTGAACCACAATTTTTTAGTTTGCGTTTTTTATGGCATTCCATAGAAATATATTGAAAATATATTAATGACTTCCAAATCTGAAACCTGACTACTTTGTACATTTCTACTAGTAACTTAAAGGACATCATATTTACTTATTTCTCTTGCAATTAATGTAATAAAATATAAATATCTTATATAATTGTACTAATGAAAAAATATATAAAATATTTACACATATCTATAATAAATTATATTTTTTTTTCAAGGCAGATGTTTTCATAAATATTTGTATGAATAAAGACACTGAATCACATTAAAATTTTTAAATAGATGGAAAATACGTGAAACATTTAGCAAATTGTGACTAGCAGTAGTTAATAACTTTTATAATCACTCACTTCTGCATGTATTTCAATCATATCCATTATAGTTTGTTTGACATATACACTGACACCTAGGAAAATCAAAATTTGAATTTATTTACTTTATTTAAAATGGCAAGATTGCAAGACTTTGTTGTATACAGATATTTTCAAAAATCCAATTAGATAAATTAATTATAATGCACAAAACAAATAAATGAATCATGCTGCTGTACAAGATAATGTAATTTATTGATAATATTTATTAAGAGGACACAGAACATTGAAATTTACAAAAACACATTCAAGAAATTATTTAAATTAAAATGCTTAACTTTTATATAAATATGCTCCAAACAATTTACTATCTGCTACCAAACAATTAAATATAGAACATAAAAATTAATTTATGAAATTAGTAGTTAAAAATAAAAAAACATTTATAAATTTTATTTGCATTTATCCGTTTCAAATGTTTAGTAAATTGGTCAACTTAGAATCATTCTTTATGTCTTAATTTTTTACTTAGAAATGTTTTCTCAGCCTTTGTTTAGCAAAAATGCCTACTTTTAAATGTGAGTTTTAAAAAGTATCAAATCATTGCATTTTTTACAAGGGATTAATTATGAAAATCTTATAAATTTTTAAAAAACAGCAGTAAAATTGTGGAAAATTTTTAGGAACTAAGAAATGGAAAAAATAATGCATTACTTAGTTAGATATATATCATTATAAAGGTTATATGAAAATTTTTTCAACATATTTGAATAAAATTTGAGATGCAAGTAATATTTTTATTAATTGTGATAAAACATAGAAATAAAAACAAAACATTTATAAAAATTATACATTAAAGTCTAATTGATTACCTAAATATTTTATTATAAATATATGGTGCACTTTTCCTAATTTCATTATAATAAGGATTAACATTTATATAATTTAATTATAACAAGTTATTTCTTATTTTAATTTAGTTACCAGGAATAAATAATTTTAAAAAAAGTTCAAGATATTTCTGTTAAGAAAAAGGAATAACCTGATGGTTTGAATTCAGACTCCCAATTCAAGCAACTAGCATACATTCTTGGTTCAATAGCTCCAACGATAGGACTGCATTTACGCTCTACATAGGCATCAAAAAGCTTTGAACTTACTTCTTGAAAACGGGTTATACTACTCTATAACAAGTTAAATATGGTTGGTTATTAATGTCATTAAACTGACACGTGACAAAATCTACATTTAATATTTAAACAACTTACATGTGGTGTGCATGAACTTATAACTTATGTGATAAAAATAAATCATTAAAAATATATCATTTGAGGACTTCATCGTTACATTTTAATTCAATTAAAGCTAATTTTCAATAAAATTAAGCATAGTAAAAATACAATGGCACAACATAACCTTAAATAAAAATTGCATATACATTACTGGTCTTCCAAAATTTAACCAGAATAAAATTTAAATAAACAATACATTTAAATACTTTTTATTTTATTAATAATAATTAATAAAAAATTATAAAAAACATTTTTGTAACACATGCACAATTTAAAATTTTATAAATAGTTTGAAAAATCATTGAATGTAAGATAAATGTTTTAAACAAATACAAACTATTAACAAAATATTTAATAAATTCTATACTATAAGTTATCCTGAAACTATTTCAGCTTAATACATAACTTCTATATATTTTATACCTTTATTACTAATTGCATATCGGGATACCCATACTTGACAAAATTATCCTGAAGTCTAGGAATTACATTTTTGACAGTAAAAGTACAGTTGCTTAAAATAATAAGGCATTTGGCATCCTAAAAAACAATTTTGTACTTAAATATTTTACATAAAAAATACAGAAAAATTAAATATATAACACAAACCATCTTTTTCTTTATAATATATTAATGAATATATTTATAGAGAATAATCGAATAAAATTTTTATAATAAATAATTTTTATAAATTCCTTAATGGTAATGCACTTTACACGTAATATATATAAATGTGAATAATATTTATATTTTTTAAGAAACAACTTGATAATATAATAGTTTATATAGGAAGGAATTAAGCTTAAAATTTCCTCAATGTAAGTTTTTAAATTGGAATTATAGAATAGCATCATACTTACGTTTAAACATAAGTGTTTAAGAAATTATGTGAATTTTGTACAGAAGATACAAATATGATGTATGATGTTGTTTAAATGGAGAATAATTATCTGCTAGCATATTACACCAATCAAGCAATTACAAAATTCAGTCAGATATGTTAAAATGTTTTATTAGAAAGGTAACTAATCAGATGATATTTTTAATATTGTCACTAATGCAAATAATAAAATGTAAAACCAATTTATAAGTTTTTGATACACTGAACAAAAATTTATTACAAATAGTAAAAATAATTAATATCTCAAAATTTTTTACAAATTTAACTACCAATTATGGAAGTGGTAAAAAATTATAACTGCAGAAGCACTAATTGCAAAACACAAGTATTCAAATGAAAAAATATAAAAAATGTTCCTTTTATTAATAAATGAACTAAAATTTATGTAGAAAAATTTTTGTTTTGATATATATATATATAAATCGTGTCTTTAATTTCTGATTTTATAGTATGCTACTTTATTTTTAAAGCCAAGTATATTCTTTTCCTGAATATTTCTGGATGAACAATTTAATACATTAAAATAATTTTTATAAGTTACAATTTCACTTGTTATTGTTGTAAAACAAAATGGTCATTATTGCTTTTAAAAACAATATTTTTGATATATTTTGAAAAATTCTCAGAAAACTTAACTGCCTTACATCAATGCTAGATAAAAGTTACACAATTTACATTTAAAAAGCTTAATGATAAATAAAAAAAATGGTGAAAATATAAAAAATTACTATAAATAACATTAAACTCATGACTTTAAAGGTTATTAATGTACATAAGTTTTCATATTTAAAGGTAAAAAAACATAAAATTTCTAGAAAGTAGTTTTTGTATGTATTTTACATCAATATAGGGCAGAAATATTTTATATGAATTTATGTATATTTGGAATCCTATTTTTCTGATTCTCATTAAACTTCCAGAAATTGATTTTTTAAATTAAAAACTTAAATAAATAAAACGAAAATAAATATTATTACTTGAAACTCTAAACAATGAAATTTATATTATTAGGAAATATGACAGGATTGTAAATAAATTGATGTTTTTTTCAGGACTTGAAATATTGAAAGTTTTCATTATTTTTTTAATGAAAACTAATTCAATAAAAATATCAATATATATATATATATATATATATATATATATATATATGCATGCACTTACATCAGATGGTTCATCGGCATCATCATCCATAAACATTGTCTGATTTACTGCATTTGCTTTAGGTAGAAAAGATTTGGTTATCCTAAGAAAATTAAAAAATGTAATTTGCAAATAGACATAATATATTTCAGGATGGACATTAATATGTCTATATAATTTACATAATATATATAAATAATCATTAATATATTGTATTAACCTTAACTTTTAATTAGATTGCACAATCTGCATTTGCCATAGGAAGTAAGCAAATTCATTGGTGTGAAGAGCCTGAAAACTTAACTGTAGAACATAAGAAAAAAATATAGAGAGGCATTGATTGATTGCATATATGTGATCAGAATTGAATTATTCAAAACTGCAGTACATACAGGTTAATATCTTCTAATTACCTTCTTCAATAATAATGCATAAAATGTCCTCAAAACAGATATCTGTACATAATCACCAAATTTAAATAGAGAAGTAGATAGAGGTGGATAACATTAAAGATACAATCATTATATAGTGGTACAATAGATATACAAATTAATCAATTTTCGGTAATCAAATAAAATATCATTTTCCTAAGGTTAATATCAAGGAAGTACTTGACCATTCGAGTGAAGCAAATTCCAGATTTGAAAAGAGAATTTTTTTCCACATTCTAGTTAAGGAAAATTGTATAAAATATATAGCATTTATTATCAAGTAATTTTAAGAAAATTTTGAATTTTAAAAGGAAAAAATATAGTATAGAATGGGATTTGAGAAGGGATCAATATAATTTTACTCAACTCAATAAGACAATTTATATTTTTCATAATTCAGGAAAATTTTATTCAAATATAATTGTAAGTTTTATTCTAATGCAACAAAAGTTTGTTCACAAACAAAAGCAATTGTGTTCTCTTCATGAAAAAGATGACATTTTTCACTTTAATAGACAGCATAAGATTTTTAAAGGCACTTATTGATTCAGGCCTCTAAGTTCTGGTAATAAACTTAGCATTAATTCAAATGAATACACCACTGAAAGGTAAAATAGTCCTGAGTTCAAGGTTTGTTGAACAAAAAAGAGGCATATATTGCTAGATTATAATTACTTAACTAAAAAATTCGACATCAAACCTAATTCAAAACCAAGTTTAAAACTTTAATTGTAGCTGTAAATAAACTCTCAAATCCATTATTTTAGCACTGAACTATTCTCAATATCTGAAAGTAGGTCAAGAAAGGAAAATTAAAATACAATTTTCTAAAAGGAGACCGACTGTAAATGTAATAAATGAATGTGAGTTAAGACTTATTGCATATTAGTGATGTGAATATTTGAAATGACTTATCGTTAGTGATTAACAGTCATAAACCAAATAGATCTGACAATATAAATTTAAAACTGAATGCTGTGTTAAAGAAGACATTCTTGTAATATTGTGATCTTGCAGATATTGGTTAATATATGCATAACGCAATATTTTTAATAAACATTGATGAATGATTATCAACTTGTTCTGAATATGAAAGCACTTAATCTTTATGGTAGAAAAACATGATGCTACATATAGATCATTTTTTGATTTTTAGGCAATAAAATATCATTTTCTGATGGTTAATATCGAGGAAGTATGTATCACTTGACTAAACAAATTTCAAAAGAAGGTTTTTCCACATTTTAGTTGAGGAAAAATGTGTAAAATATTAAGCATTTATTTGTCATGCAAGATAACTTGAATTCTTAAAGCTATATGAGGTTAGAACTCAAGCACTGGTTTATTTTTAAGATTTATCAATAATGTATTCAAGGAACAAATAAGAGATAATACAATTGTTACAAGGTTGATTATTGTTACAAGATTAATTACAAGGATAATTTTATCACGCCTTCTTGTGATAAAATTGAGGATTTAATACAACTTAAGTATTCTAAGAGTACTATCAAGCTAGGGATTAAAAATTAATTTAAAAAATTGTCAATTTCTGAAAAAGTGCTTTTCTAGGTTATTCATTCGAAAAAGGTACTATTTATCCATCTCCAAATGAAATTCTAGCTTAACAGTTTGCCCAACTTGAAAATATCAAGAAAACACAAAGTTTGCTCATAATGTACTTCAGAAAATTTCCCCTTAACTATAGTAAAACCATCAAATCAATTGCTTTATAATGGAAAAGAATTTGAACCAATATAGAAACAAGCATTTAAAAAATGTTTGAGACAAATTCCTATGCTGCATATTTTCTAAAATTGAGAACTTTTAAATACAGAAGATTGTAATCATGGTTTGACATAGTTTTGGTTCCACACATAGATGACAAGTAGCTGAACTTGATCCCATAGATGCATAAGAAATATCACCATAACAAGAAAAACTGCCAACTATGAACTCAAAGTCATTGAAATGCCAAAATTTAAAAAAATTCCGAAGATATTTCTTAAGAACAAAAAGTCAAAATAAAAACCAACTGCAATGCATTTCAAAAAAAAATAAATAAATAAATAAAATAAAAAAACAATGCAGGAAAAACTTAACTTCAAAGACAGCCAGATGGTCAAAGAATTTGAAGAAAATTAGATTAACAAATGAAACATCTTGATGCATTAAATAGCAATACTATGTACATGGTAACCCAAATTTGAGGTGTAAAACCATATTAAGCAATAGAAGGCTAAATATTGTCTTCAATTATTGAAAATACTGATCTAGAGATGACCATTTGTATAAAAAGTAATGTACCTGCACTATATTGGTTGAAAATTTGCTCTAATGATGAAAGCAAGAGATCATAACACAGAACATTAGCCTCTTCTTTCTCTTTACCTCTCAGAAATAGGTATTCACTAAAAAAATTATAACAGATTAATTAGTTGGCTCTCTCATTATAAGTATGAAGATGAAAGCACAAGAATGGTTCTAACACTCATGTGTGATTCTCACAGATTTTGAAAATGTTCACTAGAAGGAAGCACATTAGATGCTTCTCATTTTTTGGAAACAGAAAGGCTTGCACCATGTGCCATAACAAAGAGTTCTAGAATGTGGGTTGCTTGAGTCTCTTTTGAGGATATCATCACTAACACATTTTGAGGGTAAATGTTTTATGGACTTTGAGTTAAGACCCTGAAGGAAAAACAACAAACAATACTTTACACTATAGAAGATATAAAATCATTTGAAAATACTTATTATTTTGGATGCTAAAACGAAAACTGAGCAAGTTATCATAAATTGTGTTAAGTGTATGGTGACATTATTTAAGCACTTACAATATTATTTGATTTCATGATTCCTACCACCAACAAATAAAAGATACCATTATATATATATATATATATATATATATATATATATATATATATATATACACAGAAGTCAGTGCTTTTGTGAAATTTGTTTAGTTTTATCCAGTCAAGAGCATTTCAATGGCAGAAGCTACATAAAAGCTCACAATTCAACTTAAGAAATACTACAAAAATTATTTCTGACATGGTATCTGGCTTTCACTTCAAAAGTCCTTGAGGATTGATGAAGGAATAATGACAATATTAATGAATGTGAGAATAATATATAGATTGAAGGCATGTTAGATGAGCAGAAAATTTTAATAAATTTATTCACTTAAACACAACTAAAAATAACACATTTACAATATATTTAGTAGTGAAACTGACATGGAACCAAACACCTGAACACACTTTGAATGGATAAGAAAACCACACAAGTAAAGACAGCAGAGACGTAAAAAGGATACGAGCTGCTTGTTGAAGCAAAACGTTAACACACATGTGTGCACGTGGGAGTAGAAGTTGAAGTGTTTACAGAATATAGAACAGTTTATCTGGCTCCGTCAGGTGATGCCATCTATCGTTCTGTGGGCACACCACAAGATCATAACAAGTGTGCCCAAAGTCAAAGATCAGATTGAAAGAATTTATAAGTTTCATTTTCTGGATGTAATAAATATATGCAAGCAATGTACTAAATGAAAGTTTAATCAAATGAAAACAGCAAATTATAATAAATCTTTATAATAAGAGATGCAATTACGTCATTAACAATCAGAAATCAATTCACTAACCAGAAATCAATGATAAGAAATTAATCTAACTCTTACAAAGACTTTATAAACATGTAGATGATAGATATGTACATAGCTTTTTTTGTGTAAATATTTTTGCAACTGTTTTGTTTATTTGATAATTATAAGATTCAGGAAAAATGTACAAAAACTCATTTGATAAACCTACCTAGTGTCTTTATTTTTGATTGCTTGAGCCATTTTCTCAAGAGAAATAGCAAAAGCTTGAAGCATACTTTGGGATGATTGCTTTACAGTGCCCTGCACATTTAACTGAAGAAATATCTGCAATGGCAGAAGAGATGGATATGAATATTCCAAACTTTTTTTTTTTACTATGTGGTGAAAATGTTATTTTACTTACATCACTTTCTTTTGGCCCACTCTGTAACACAGTTTCACGAACAAGTTGAAGAGTTTCCACAACTCTATTTTCGAATAACAAAGGCTGAAAAGTAATACATTGTCATACATTAAAAAAAAAA
>JAPDSC010141619.1:1185284-1216652 GCA_026290005.1 Latrodectus geometricus
TCCTGATTTTAAACTGATAAATGAAAAATATAAATACATATGGCATTCATTTAAAGAAATCCTTTCTGTAAAACTCATGATCATAATATTGGCATTAACAAAGCAAATAGAAAACGATCAAATTATCATAGATGTGATAGAATTTTGAAAATTCTTTTAATTTCACGATAAAAACTTTATTTAATGAAATAATAAGCAAATGCATTAGCTTTTCAAGTGTTCACTAAGCTCAGAATTCAGTATAAAGCTTAAAAAAGATTTTTTTACTACAATAAAAATAATCTTTGTATTAAAATGAGTAAACTTAAGCAAACCCATTTATTTAACCAGTATTTTTTATAATGAATCTTTAATCATCAATATTAGTGACAATACAACTGACATATCAGCTGCTAAAATATAGGGAAACTGAATTTCTTCTAATAATAAAAAGATTACTAAATCCAATAAATAAAATTACATAAAAGAAAATTTATTTCCAAAACATACCAGCTGAGAAGTTCCTCCATTAGTGTCATCTATTTCTACTACCCAAGTCTCACGTTCATTTAAATGTTGAATGTCTGCATAAAATTAAAGAAAATTTAATTTTATCATAATATTGGTATTATTATTATTTAAAAGAGAAAATTAGTATATTCGTTCAATGATATAAAAAATATTAATTTAAAATCTAAATAAGTTTAATAACAATTAGTTTCCAGTATGTACAAAGTATTAGCAATAAATAATTTAAGACCACTTAGAACAAAAAGTAAGTGTACTTTAGAAAAAACAAATAGATATGGATAGATACAGTTTTTATAAATACAAAATTAAAGAATGGATCTCCTGAAATTTTAGATTATCTTTTTGTCTTTAACGAGTGAAAATTTGATAAATATCATGATAAAAAAACACTTGGATCTTTTTAAATATATATATAAATTACAAAATAAATATCAAATATAAACTTTTTAAATTTAATTATTTAAAGATTTTAGATAATAAAACTCTAAAATGAATATCAATTTTGTTTGACATTAATTTTACAATCATAAAAACTGACAATATAATTGTTAAAATGTCTTAAAAAACATGATTGAAGATATACTTTCATAAAAAAAGAAATACTTTTAACAAAACCAAAATGTAACTATACTTTTTCATTTATGACGACATTGTGCCTATCTAGTGTCTTTTAATATTTTTTAAATATTTACTGAAATTATTGCCGCCCAACCTGTCTAGTATTTAGCGTACCTGACTACAGATGGGTGGGACCTGGGTTCGAATCCTGGCTCGGGCATGGATGTACTTTCTCTCTCTCTCTTTCTTGTCTTTGCCCTTTCTTTGTGTGTGTGTGAATGGTTGCCTACCCTATAAACGGGTACCTATGGCATGTGTGTACTGAGGAAGTCGGACTCCACACCAAATATGGTTCAGTTGGAAAAGTGGAGCAGCGCACCCCATATTGCCAGCCTGGCTGGCACACGACAACAACAACAACTACTGAAATTATTATAAACATTGGATTCATATTTCTCTTCAATATTACATTTTATATTCATTGGAAATAATAAAATCAATATAACAATTAACATTTTTGTACAAATATTTTTCAAATTTTAAAACATTAAAATATTATTAACATTTATACTTTTTTTTATGAAATTGAAAAAGAAAGTGTGAAAAGGAAAAAAAAGAAGCAAAATTTTTCTTGCAAATGAATTAATATATTTTATGGTGATAATTTTAACGAATTAACTGGTTTGCCCGAACAGGCTACTGATTATTGACCACATCTAGTTTGCTCGTAAAGTGTACATGCATGGATATTCCCTCTTACTTCTTTTGATTTGCCCATATTTTTAATATTTTGAAAGAAAGACTTTTGAATTAGAATATTTCAATAGATGGCATAGTTTGTCCATGCCATTTAAAAGCATCTAACCAATTTTTTCTTTTGTAATCGAAATTGAAAATATTTTTCACTCTTGGTTCTTGAAAGTTTTACTACACCGTTTTCTGGTTAAGAAGTATTTAGTTATGGACGATAAAATAGATGATGATACTTTATTGTTAGATACTTCTGTTAATTCCAATACAAATTAACAATTGTTTTGTAATGTTCTGGACAATTCTTCAGATGACACATGTAGTGAACTCAGCTCTGACAAAGATTCTATTTCTGCCAGAAAATTTATTGAAATTGATGTGGAAAACTTACTTGCTCCATGTCCCTTTCATTCAGTTCGTGAGATTTGTAACTCTGGGATTGCAAAAAGTCAACAGGTAAAGGCATTTGGTTATAGAATAAAAAAATGCTTAAATTCATTATTTATCAAAAAAATTTTAAAACATTCTTTAGTTCAAAAGGAAAATTTAGTATTTTCCTTTTATACTAAGTTAGGACATTAATTGTATACAATAGAAAGCATGCTTCTTTTAGGAACATTTCAGGGAAAAAAAATGACCAGTTAAGGGGTTAGAAAAGAAAAGCTTAGGTTTAATTCATATAAAAAAATTAAAATTTCTAAAAATGTAAGGAAATTAAAAAAGATTAAAAAGAAACTTGTATTTTTATACATTGAATTAATAATAAATAGATAAAATTAATTTAACAAAAGTGTATTTGTAGACATTCAATTTTCTTAGTAAAAAGAAATTAAAATCTTTAATAAAATTAGACTATAAATTAATTTACCAATACACAAAATGCTTCAGTTTCTACTTAAAGAAAAAAATGACCAACAAAATACTCATCATTATCGCTTAAAATAATATTCAAGATTATGCTACTTTGTTATTAAGGTTATTCGATATCCATACATGTGCATCTTTTATGGGAATGTTCTGTATTATGATGGTATCCATACATAAATGTTTGCCTTTTATATGAAGAGATATCATCAAAATATGAAGATGCAACATTTTTTATGAATTAATACAAATAAATTCATATTTTGTCCATATTTAAACCCAAATTTAATATGAATCGAATACAATATAAAGCTTACATTTTATGAAAAATCTGATAAATACTAATGAAAGCAATATTATTTTTAATGTTTATTCTTGCATCTTCACAAATTAGATTCACTGATAAAAATTTGAATAGAATTTATTTTCAGAAAAAATGGATGGAATTATTGGTAGGTAGCTAACATGTCTTGAAAATAATTGCAGTTAGATAGGAAATAAAACATCAATAATATTAATAAAAACTATACTCATAAAAATAAAGCCTTATTTAAAAAAAATGATGTATTCACAAAATATAATGTAATCCACATTTCATATTGAATTAAGAAATAAATACATTAGTACCAACTTCTCTTCAATAATTACTTAATTTAAAAAAGCAATACAAGTTTTTACATATTTTACTGCAATGATTATGTTAAACCTTAATTAAAATAAGTAATAAATAATAAAAATTTGATTAACATTTATAGCCAGATAAGAAATATATTTTCCAAATGGTATTACATAAAAATGATTTGGGTAATAGAAATGTTGAATAGCTTCAATGATAACTAATAAAACACTCACATGAACTTACAATTTGATTTTGGATCCTAGACTGAAAAAATTTAGAATATCATGCACGATTCTGTTTGATCTAGGAATACTACATCAAGTCTTGTTCCTGTATGAATTGGTTTAATGTCATATCCATTAATCAAAAGCAAATAAAAATTTAGAAATCCTCACGCATAATTTGAGATGAGGATAAAACAGATGATTATTTCTACTAACGTAAAATTCAGTTATATTTAATACTAAGCAATAATTGATTTCCTTTTCAACTTTCCCCTAAGATGTTTCAAATCATTTAGGAAAAAAAAAAATTCTGCAAATTCAGGAAAAATCGGAATAAAAATTTTAGCAATATAGGATAAAATTTATCTATTTATATGTATAGGTATTAACTTTTTTTTGTGCACATGAAATGGTTTAAACCATATTTAGCATTTAAAAATGTTATACAAAATGTCTTAAATCATAAATATTATGTGGATTTTAATGGTTTCAAATTTACTGAGTAATATGAATTATTCATGCTTTGATATTTAAAGTAAGGCAACAAACCATATGATGCTTGATAAAACAGAGTTTTCATCGCATGGACTTTCAAATCAAATATTAACATCTGAAGTGCATTTATCATATCATCTGGCAACTCCAACTTCAACAATGAAGAGAAGGAATTCCTATAAAATAAAATGACATAGAAATAAGGTAAACATTTTAACAGAAAAATATTACAGATATAATTTAGTGAATAAATAAATGTTCATCAATCAATTATTTAAATTCTTTTAGTTAAATAAAAAAAATTTTAAACCAAGAAATATTTTTCCTAATAATTATAATTTCAAATATTTTTGATATATATAATTAGTGAAAAACAATGTAGTAATTTAACCATTTGTTTTTGGTGAAAATTTGTTACAGAAAAAAAATTATAATTTATAAATAAACAATTCATTTTTCAATATCCATATTTATTTGCTTCTCTATTCAAGGGATCACATGATAAAAAGCTTCAAAAGAAAATTTCAGTCAAATGATTAGTTTTGAAGCTCAAAAACTATATCAATAATTAATTAGAACATTAAACAAAAATTAATTCTTAAGTTTTACTAAGAAGTGTAAAAAATGTTAATCTTTAAACTTATTTAACATAAAAAATATGAATGCATTTATTGAAAAAAACTTATTTTTTTATTAAAGAATAATTTAAAAAAAATTGGTAAAAAAATTAAAGTATATTTTAAAATGAAGCACTAATTAGATCCAAACTTGTAATGCAAAATTATATTTCTTTCATTATTTCACAATTATTTTCAACATATCACAATTTAGTTTAAAATCCATATTACAATAATTAACTCTTACATGAGTAAATACATAAATGATATCAGTCAAAGACTAGGTGCCAGTGCGGACAATAAAATACGCCAAACTAACCTACCTTGCCAGAATACTTGTGTAATATGATGTAATATATATAATGTAATATAATATGATGTAACTTTTGTTTTAAGATGTAATGTGATTGTATACATCCACAACATTTGTTTTGTGTGCTTGTAACCCTTGAAGCTTTTGATAAATAATTTGTTTTTATTTTATTACAGTCTAAGCTTTTGAAATGGATGAATTCAATATTTATGTTTTAAAATATTTTTGAAAGTTAAGTTTCTGAACATAAGTTTGAGGTGAATTATTTATTTTAATTTTCTTAAGTAAATATTTTGAAAGTTCAAAAGAAAAATTCATTTTTATATCGTTTTCATTATTTTAAATTGCTATATAATTTGTTGTCCAATCCATGCCAATGATTACTTGAGTTATGTTATGTTTTTAAATTAATGTTGCTGTTTTATGTTATATATCAAGTATTATTTATCAATATTTCCTATATTTGTATTTAGATTTAGTAATTGACTTATTAGAGAGTCTAGTTTTTTTTATGTATATTTACTTTATAGATTTATTTTTATTGCTCGGTTTAAATTGAGATTAGAATGCAAACACTAATTTTTTAAGGGGGGTGCCTGGTTAATTAAAATTCAAGTTTTAATAAAAGTGCATTTTATTTACATCATGTATTTAGCTTTATTGCCCAAGTTTAACCTATTGTTGACTGTGTGATACTTAATTTATATTTGTTTTTATTATATAATTTTTGTAAAATTAGTTTCTAGTTATTAGCATTTTAATATTTTTGAAGTAATAATAAATTTGAAATTTTAATATGTGAAATTTAAAATATGGTGTGATTGGAAAGTTGAAGCTTGAGTGAGATCAGTACTTGGTAACCAGATATTGTGCTGCATTAGGCACGGAAGTTGGAAATCATGATAAACTTGTACAATTACCAAGTCTTTTACTAAGATATCAAACTATTGTACAAATGTAAAAATTTAAGTTTACATTGCTTTATTAACTAGGAGAATTTCCTTCCTATACATATATGTTAGATAACAAGTGTCAGGAATATCAATGATAGCAGTGATTCACTTGTCATAATCTAATAGTTATTTGTAATCAAATACAGTATGAAGGAAATTTTATGCCCACAAAAATTTTGAGAAAAGTAACAGTTAAAAAATTAACTGCAAATCATACACAAATTGACAGAAAATGAAATTTACTCAAAGTTTGTAACAAATTTCTTATCTTCTAACTTAAATTATAATTTAAAAAATTTTAAAGATCTTTGCTAGTAGTAAGTAAGAGAGGAAATTCAGTTTTTTAAAATTTATTTTTAAAATTTTAAAGATATGCACAAACTAGAACTAGAAGAAAAAATTAGTCAGATTAGAAAAGATAAATCATTTGATCGGAACAGATGATTTTTTATAAAGTAATTTAGAACAGAATAAATTTTAGAAGGAAAAATAGAATTGATCCAAGAACATTAATAAGCTATGCTTTTTCATAATTTTGAAATGGGATTAAATCAAGAAAGTATTCAATGTCTACAATGTCATAGTCAAACAGTTTTCATAATTTCTGCAAGTATTTTTGTTCCTAATTTCTTCAGGATGAAGAGCACAAAGGAAATATAATGTCACCTGTAATTTTGGATAATGTTTCTGCAATGTTATTTGATGGTTATCCTAATACCAACCAAATGATACAAAAACTACTAAACATTGGATCTGGCACAATACATAAAACTATTCATAAAAAATTGCACATGATAATATTTTATCATTTTGTTCTCTGTAATTGAACTGAGCACCAAAAAGAGAAGCCTGTCACAAAATAAGAAACTTTAAAACTATTTTAAGATTATAGCAACATCATTAATTCTAAAATCAGAGAAAATAAGGGAATGGACATAACGTTTTCCAGCATTCAAACACACCAGGAAATAAAATATCTGTATTTGAAAATGACCCAATGCCTACAACAGAGAATTAATGTAATTTTTTTCACAAGAACAGAACTTGTCAAAGTCATCAAACTGTAATGACAGAAGACAATCATAACTGTTATACTATTAATTGGTATTCAGAAATTCTAATGTTAGATGGCTCATGCTTCATATTTTGACAATGCACATTCTCATTCCGGAAGATTGACAGTTGAATTTCTTAACAAAAATACATGGAAGTGTGATAAAAAATCCTCCACATTACCTATTTTCTTCAATCTAAAACAATCATAGTGGACATCATTTTAATTATGAAGGTGATATAGACAGAAATATTTTTTCATTGGTTTTTAAGAAACAAAATGCTTGAGTGATTTAATTCTGGAAAATTTGACTACAAAAATATATTAATAAAGGATTTAAATACGCCTAAAATTTTGTGAACATAATTTTTTGCATCACAAAAACTTCAATGACTCTCACATACATATTTTCATTAATTTATGAATAAATATTCCATTTTTTGACAACTGGACCACTAAGAATTCAATAGATATTTCAACAAACTAATTGATTATGAAAATCGAATTCTAAATATTTCAAAGAAATAAAAATTATTGAACATTCCTAAAATTGTACTTAAAAACAAATGCAAAATTTGAAAGCATCAAAAGTTCTTAATTTAACTCCCTCATATAACATAAGAATAATTAATTTAAAAATATAATTAAGATGTATTTTTTAAATTTTACTTAAAAAAATTAATAATTCTAATAAACATAGGTCAGTAATATTTTCTAAGCAACAAACTATCAAACCATAGCATTATATGTATTGATGTATATACATCAAAACAAAATATTACCTAATACATCTCAAACAATGTGGAAGCCAAGGAATGAGATTTTCTGTCTTAGGCCAAGTACCAAGGGCTTGCAATTGTTGAACTGAAAGTGCATGTAAACTGTCTGGAAGAATTCCATTTCGAATGAGGGAACATAATTTTTGTGTCACTTCCATTACCATATTCTAAAAAAAGTTTTTAAATAATAAAAAAGCATAATTTTTTTTAACAAATGCTGAAAAAGATAAAAATGGAATATTTCTTCATACAAATCTAATTTAAAATTTTCCATTGAAAAACAATTAAGAACTTTCTAATCATAATTATTGAAGGAGCTTTATAAAAGGAAACAACAAACTTAAAAAAACAGTACTAGTTTTTAAGTACTCATTTCAATACATTTGTGAGTGTATCGTATTCATTAAGAATTTATTATTTTAATGATAACTCTATTCTATTAAAACAGAAATTGAGAAATCTGAAAATTATTATAATTTACAAATACAGCATTTCACAAGAAAAATAAACTGATGAAAACTCAATCATAATTATAAAGGAAACTAAATTTGAACTTTATTAATGATTATATGATCCCTAATTAGTTGCATAATTTTGGAAAATGAAAGTTTAGAAATTTGGTTTTATTTACCTTCATTTCCCTTTTAATTGTAAGACTAATATCCCAGGTAAAAGATGACAACATCTATTAATTTTTCTTGTTAGTTTAAAATATTTATATTAATTAGAAAACTTGACAGCTAAATTAAAAATATTTTGTAAATGTTAAGAGAAAAAATAATTTTATATTTCGTAAAAGTCTATATGATTATTGTAATAAATAATGAAATATTTTTTCATTGTTGAAATTGAAAGATGAGTTTTTTTTGTTTAGTGAAATATAAAGATAAATATTTTTGATTTGTCAAAATTTAACTTAAATTAAATTCAAGAACACCTAGGTTAATGATTTGACTGAGAAAGTTTCTATATAAGATTGCAATGCATAGCAGTAAAAACGTATTAATTTATGGCTTAATAATAAGCATACCTAACTCAGAAAGCAATAATATATATATATATATATATATATATATATATATATATATATATATATATATATATATATATATATATATTATACATAACTTCTATTATAAATTAATTCGATTAAAATGTAATGCTAAAAATGACATTTTTTAACATTAAATTTTTAAATTAGCTTTTATCTCCCAAAAATGTTTTCAATAGCATTTATCCAATAAAAATTGTTATTCTAATATATTCTTTGACAACAATTTTCATTGAGCATTTTTAGGAATGTATTCCAGATTTCATCAATAGCCTATACTGAACCACTCAAATGATGAATAATTTTGGAGAGCCATGTTTGCTGAATTTTTAAATCTTTTAATTTAAATGGAATAAAGTTGATAGTTGCCTGTATAAAATATCATAATATTAATGCAAAGATATTTTGCATACTGTAATATTATGTACCTTGCATACCCTCAAATCTACTTTTTTGGCAAAATGTTATAAGATATAGGATGTTTATACTTTGACAAATATATACAACTTGTGTAAATAATTATTAATTATAGTTCCACTTGATAAATCAAAAAATTAATTATGAATGACAATGAGTAATAGTTTAATTTTAGAAACAAAAATGAATTGGAAATAAATTGGTATATTAATAAAATTGAAAAAATAAATACCCCCCCCCCCTCCATTTTAAATATATGTTCATTCCACAGAAAAGTAAAAGCATTTTCATCTAAAAAGATCTAACAGATCATTCATACTTAAATTTGAATTTTGTTAAATAAACAGGTATTTTTTTTTTAGAAATGATGAAATGATATTTTTAAAAATAACAGTATTTGTCTTTTTAAATTTTCTAAAAAACAGATATTTATAAAAAAATTAAAAATAAATATAAAAAAATAAATTATTTCGTTTTCAAATCAATTATTTTTTATCCTTTTCTTTGATATTATAATTAATATTAAACATGCAAATAAAGTGTTTCCTAAATCAAAATGAAAAAAAAAAGTTATAAATAGAGTTGAAAAATAATGAATGTAATTCATGGTATTTAGTTTTATATTAAGCAATGGGTAAGCATTAAATATTAGCTACCATCCTAAGATAAGGCAGAAATTAAAATCAAAGTAATGATTGCTTTCATCATTGTTATGAAATAAATTACAATTATTAAGATAATAAAAATATTTTAAAAAATGTTAATCCATAACTCTAAAAAAAAATATTTCTTTAAATATATAAATGTGAAGTTTTGCACACTTATATTGTTTCTTGAATGTGATTCTAAAAGGTTACCTTTATTAAATTGAAATAAGCAAGTTAAAATTTGAAAATTTCAAAGTTTTGATTTTTATTGAGAAAATTAATTAAAAATGTCAAAATTTCAAACAAAATTCACAACCAGCACAAAAATTATCAGATTTTGAAAAATTTAAATTTTTATGTACCCAACATTAATTTAAATTATTATTCAATTTAGTATCACAATGATACAATTAATAAAATTAAAGGATATACAAGTTTTCTCATGATAAGAATCAAATTCTCGAAATTTTTGTTTTCTAATTAGATTTTATTATAACATATTTTGATGAAGAATATGCCATCATCTTAACTACATGTAAAAGTTAGTTTGGTTTGTAGCAACGGTAATTTTTTTGCACATATGAACTAATTAGACAACGACAATGGTTTAAAGTGGATTTCAAACCACTAGAAACATACCCAGTCAAATGTAGAAATCAAATACATAAACTGTTAAACCAAAGGCAAGAGTGCTAATCATTCAGCTACCAGCTCAGCATTGCATATAATTGTATTAAATAATCCTGCTAACAAAATTACTATACATATCATAAATTCAATATTGATATGTATAGTTATTAATAATCATAAATTTAATCTGTAGAAAGTTTTATTCAAAAAATTTCTTTCATAATAATTTTCTCCTTCATAATGAAACTGTTTCACATAAAATGTGTACAAAAAAATAAGAATTGAAAATTTAGTCGATTCATTTATTTAACATAAGCAACCAAAATCATTTCATTTGAAATGTTCAGATAAAAAATTATCACTGCAATCAGAATCAAGAGCTCTTTTTCATAATTTAGATAATTGTAATTTGTTAAAGAAAATATGATAAATTAAGTACAATTTTATAAAATGTACATACACTTAAAATTTTCACTGAAAAAGTATTTCTTTTATAAATTTATAACAATGGCAAATAAATATTCTTTTTAAAAATAAAAATTTATATGTATGGAATCCATTTAAAATGAATAAATATGATAAATGTGTTAAAATCATATAAATAAAATACTTAGTTTGTTACATTAAAATGCTTGTAGTTTTATCGATTATTTGTAACAAATATTTTTTACTTATATTTTCATGAAGTTTTTGGCATTTTGCTTTTACTACTTTTCTAAAATAATTTAAAACTGAAGCTTTTAGATGTATGAAATATAAAAAATTCATTAAAAAATAACAAAACTAAATATAATTGGTATTTTTATAAATCAATTCTTACTTTGAATTGTATATTTTTAGGCAACCCAATTTTATCACAAACTTCAGAATTCTAAAAATGAAATAAATAATATTAAATATATTATGCATATACAATTAATATCAAAATCAAAAAATTATAAATAAAACAGAAATGACATTTTTTATAATGTTGCATCAAAACTTATTCAAGTTGAAATTGTTATTGCATAATGCGTCAATAATACATTTGCTCTTGCAATTTCTTAAATTTAAATTATCATTTGCTGCCCAACATGTCTAGTGGTTAGCGTAACTGACTACGGATGGGGAGGACCTGGGTTTGAATTCCGGCTCGGGCATGGATGTACTTTCTCTTTCTTGTCCTTTCCTCAGATGATGGATGAATGTGGTCTGCTCTATAAATGGGTTTGTGGTGGTGTGGCGTGGGCGATGCTACTTGTACCTCCGTGACTTGGTTCACAGGTGCCCACTGGGTAACGATAAAATGAGTAGCAGTTTCTGGCCTTGTTGTGGCAAATTGGCTAATGTACTTACTTGCTTAAAGGTGCCGGCCATTAGAAAAAAAAAATCATCATCTTTGTATATGAGTTAGTACATTTTCTTAATCTTTTCACTGAATGTTTTTGTGGCAACTAAAAAACATTTTTAGGTTATAAGCTTGATTCTATTTATTCATCAGAATGATGAATAAATAGAATCAAACTTTTAACCATGCTTATATTCATATAGAATAATACAGTAAAAAAAAATTTTTTTTATAAATAGCTACCAGGAATAAACATAAGGAGGAAATCAATAATTGCAAGCACTTACTTGTTGAACCAGATATAAGTTGTAATCCTTATTTCGGTTTATTCATTTGTCAATCAATGGTCACATTTTGTACAAGAATACTAACTAGTTGATTGGGTTTTATAGCACGTCGTCCACAAAGGATAAGTTGCGCTAGAGTATGAACTAGATTACATCCCACAACCCAAAATGAATTCCAAACTATTCTAAGCATCCAAGCTTAAATTGGAAATAAATGTAATGATTACAGATAATCCATTATGATTAACAGTTTAATGCTGTCATGTCTGCAGTGTTTAGTAGTTACAATTTTCTGATAATATATCAATAAAAATTTTAAGCACAATTAACTTATTGTAAGATTGAGCAAATTTGACTTGAATAAAATGAACATTGCACTGGAAATTTTTCAATATTAGAGACTACCTTAAAAAAATAAAAATTCAAAAACATTCAAAGGAAATAAACAATGATAAAGCAATCTCAACTAAATCAGAAATAAAAAAAGACAAGTAAAAAATTTGTCACAATAAAATAGTTTCATGCTAACAAATATTAAAAATTCCAAGACTTAAAAAAATAAGAGCTTATTTCTTAAAATCAAAAAATAAGAAAAAATAAAAAAGAGAAATTAGAATTTTTTATAATGAGAAACTAGAAGAATCATATAATTTTATAGTTATCTTGCATAATAATTTAAAACAATGAATTTACAAGCAACAATATTTGTTTTACTTCTCGAATATGTAGTTGTCCACCCAGATAAGCTTGTCCAAGTTTCCACAAATTTGGAAAATGTTCACTAAATTTTTCTGTAATCTCCACAATAAATTTGACAATTTGTGGCATATCATGCTGGGAGAATGTGCTGGAAACTTCCCGCTTTTCCGTAGAAGATGCTAAAAATCATACAATTTTTAATAATAAAACTAAATTACAAAACAAGCTATGAATATTACTACTTAAAATGATTGAAATAATAAAAGTTAACAAAAAATTTTCACAATTTTTACAATATGATTGATAAAAAATTTAAGCAGAAAGTCATATTTCAAGAAAGTTAAAATTCATTAAAAAAAATTTCATACAGAGCCTATTTTGTTGTTTCTGAATTAAATTAAATTCTCATGTAAATATTTTTTCAAATCATAGTAAAAAATAAAGTTGCCCATTACTATTCTCAAGAAATAGTCAATTGCTCTGATGTGAATTAGGTTATTCATCGATTGAAAAACAATTCAAGACTTATTTTTCTATTTGTTACACTTAATACAATCTTATGAATATTATGATTAGGATATTTTTTACTATTGTAATCCATGACCATAATATAAATGCCTTTTCTATATTTTTAAGGATTCAGTTTTTAGATGACTGATAAAATTGATCTGATATAGATATACATTGTTTGGCATATGCTATTAGAAATTTATATAAAAAAACAATTAAAAAAAGCTTCTAATTACTGAATCATTGATGAAAATTACGCGAACAAAAATATTTTAATCTTAATACTAATTCATTTTAAACTTGACAAATTTATTCAATTTACAAATTTCCTCAGCACTTGAAATTGCATTGTTACAATTAATTCAAAATAATATTGCAATTGTTTCGAATTTATTGTATTATATAATTTTTTATATTTTTTACTTTATTTATTTATTAACATTTAAAACTACTGCTTAAACATATAAAATATATATGTGTATAATCATTTACTCCCATAAAATATAATATTTTTCTAAATTTTGCAATATTGTAATCTACATATACAATAATTGTAATCTATATTATAAAAAAAAATAAATAAAACGTTTTTAATACTGATAAATATATTTATAATTTCTATTTCTTTATTTTCTCAAGTTTCTGCAGACATTTATCTTGTCTAATGTATACAATGTCACAATTTTTATATACTAAATTTTTTTGTGCAAATATTAATCAAATATCAAAATTTTTCTTTGCAATTTTATTTTCATTAAACTACTCTAAATTAAATTAATTTATATTAATTAGTAAAAGCATTCGTCATCACTAACAAACTGCAGATATTAGGCAAAATAAATTGCAAATAAATATGAGCATTCAAAAAATTGTGTAACTGAACAAAGTAAACTTTGTGATTCACATGCACAATAAATTTATTTGTAAATATATATTTATGTACACGATATACAGATGAAATACTAATTTTTAAAAATAAAAAAGAGAAATAAAATCAAAATATAAGCTCTGTTTTTGTACAAAAAATAAAAATTGTTTTTAAATAAGAGTTAAATTGTAGAATAATACTTAATACAAAATCAATGGGGAAAAAAATGACCTTTCTTATTTCCTAAGAACTAGTAAGAATTAATAAATTAAAATGTATGATAAATGAAAAAAGAATAGAAGCACAAAACCCTAAATTTATCAATAAAAAAGTTATAAAAATTAGAAAATAACCTTTTGTATAACAATCCTTTTAAATTGATTTTAATAGCTCATAATATTTTCTTTTCTTGATAAAATAAACCTTTGTTCTTAAAAATCCTACCATTTTCAAAAGAGAATGAAGTTTCCCAGGAAACAATATATCTTATCCAGAGATAATGATAGAATAAAATGAATTTTAATTAGGGCTAATAAATTATATAGTCTAACTAGAAAAGAGTATTATATTATCTGGAACAATAGAACAACAGAATCAAAATTTCTGAACTTTGAATGATTTGCAATTTGATTAAAACATTGATACACTTCTTTAGAAATTTTTTTATGAAAAGGTTTACATAAAATTTGATAAAATTAGAATGACATTAAAAATGGATATGATGAACTGTGCATAACTGACAAATGAAAAAGTAAATTACAAAGATAATAAAACCACAGATTTTTTTTTTTCAGCAATAAATGATGGAAGATTAATGATATCATGTTTAAATAATTTTTGAAAATATTCATACTTTTCTATAACAAACGGAGTTAAATTTTAAAAAATGCATCTTGATTTTGAACACTGCAGTAAATAGTATTATATACACATATTGAAAGTTATTAAGATTTTATTTGAAAAGTATCCAATAGAAATTTTCATTTTTTTTATACATCACAATAAATATGTGGAATGCAAAATTTGTTAGTTGATTTAAATAAAAAATTAAAATTATTTAATCAGGGCTGACTTAGGGATATTTACTCTCCAAATTCGTCTACGATAATTAAATCATTAAGTTAAACATACATAGAACTAATGTATGTTTAACATCAATACATTAGTTCTAGATTCTTATCTAGAAAAACTTAGATTCATTGGGAAATCAGAAAGAATGAATGTTGAAAGCATTCATAAATAAAGATGTAAAATTTATTAAGAATAAGATTTTCTAGTTGAATCATAGTGGCATAATAATAACAGAAAAAAAATCCTTTATTAAAATCAGAGCTAGACTGAAAAAGATTACAAAGAATGATGTATTAAATTAACTTAAAAAGAATCGTTTAATAGAAACTCAGAAGAGACTTTCCATAAAGAATGTATTTTAGTATATAATGAATAATGTGCTATATATTTAATAAGAATATGGAGTCTAAAGTTTCATTACGGGCTGTGACAAGAAAAAAACTATAGGTTCCATATTCTTATAAAAAAATTCATACCAAGAGCAATATGTTTGTTCTTCACTTCATTAAGTACATTTAGCAACCATGTTTTATTGTGAGTGACACACTGCCAGGCAGGATCATTTGGAGTCTCCAGATTCACAAGAAACCTGTAATAATCAAAAGATTTTAGGAAAGTATTCAATACAAAATAAAATTTTAACAATTTTTTTCACTTAATAAAGATATTTTAGTTGTTAGCTGTAATTATTTTAAATCAATTTCTAAAGTAATTTTTTCTTTAAATATTGAAACAGGTGTAATAAATTTGTACAAATTATAAAATTAAAAACTCTGAAATAAATTAATAAATATATTGATTAATTTAAGTTAGAACACTAGATTTCTGAAAAAAAAATTAGAAATGCAAGCCTTTGTTTAATCTTTTAAGTCATTACTTAAAAAATTATTCTACCTCAATAATTTCATAATTTTATTAGTTTAATCCAACAAATATTAAAATAAATTAAATGTTAATTGTTATTTTTAATGATTAAAAATAACCATTAACATTTAATTTATTAATTAATATTTGAATTTAATTTTCAATGATCATCTATGAAATATCGATTTTAGGGAATCACATAGGAGTATCTCATGTACCATCTTATTTTCATACAAATAAACTCAGTCGAATTATTAGAGTATAGATAATTTATATTTATTTTTTAAATTATATTGATTCATTTTTAAATTAGTGAATTGTAAATTTATAGTCACCAAATCTCAATATATGAGTCTCAACATAGTAGAAATAAAAAAAAAATGTAGGAAATAAATATCAAAAAATTTACAAATGAAAAATTACAATTCAAAACAATATCTAAATAAGAACATGCATTCATGCCTGGAAAAATTTTTTTATCTCATATTTTTAAACTCAACATTTTTAATATTTCATTTATTATTATTTTTAATATTATATTTTAAGAAATTAATAGTAAATTTTCCACTTTAAGCAATAAATTAGTCTTACTTTACTAAGCGTTTCTGTTCATCCACAGTAGAAGGTTGATCTTTCAACTTTGCAATGAGCATGTCCCGAAACTGCTCTATGCGTTGTTCTACTTCTTGATATACTAAGCAAACAATACATTTAAGTAAATTTATTATTAGTTAATCAACTTTAGAAAGTAAATTCCAGCTAAGTCAATACCTCTCTTAAAGACTGCTACTTCAGTGTCATGGAATAATGATTTAGCTCTTGCATAATCGTTTATCACCATCTCATAGTCACCCTACAATAAAAATACTATGAAATTTAATTCGTTTATAGGAAAAATAATCCAAAAGTAAGTATTTAGCAATGTCTTAATAAGTAACTTACACATCTGCTTTTGTTCACAGTTATCCCATAATTTCATTGATTATGTCATAATTAACTATTTTTCTATAATTTTGGAATCTTTAATAATTAGAATTTACCATAAGACTATATCCAACAAATTTGTACAGTAAAAAATATAATAAGCAGTTAACAAGAATACAATTGTGCAATGTATTCTTCTTAACTGCTAATTACTTTACATTTACATTGAGCAACATCAACATTATTTTGTTTAATCATTATTAGATATTCTCTATAATATTTGTTGTAATAATCTCAAACAAATATGAGAAAAATTACGGGAGTACATTATTGCAGTTTTAAGATAAAATTGGTAGTTTATGAGTGCACTTAAATTAAAAATTCTGCACAGAATGATTGTGTATACCATGAGATATGTGTATGGAATCTAACAACTTGCTAACTACGGTTTCATTGTAGAATGGAAGATACCAGATTTAATTTGTAGTTTAAAAGTAGGATATTCTGTTTTTCCTGACAACATGCATACTTGTAAGGGACAATGCTTACGAATTTTATAGCTCTTCACTATTTAAAAAACTAACAGGGCACTACCTAAGAAAATTCTCCTCCCTTAAAAGGATGGATGTTCAGATGACCTACTTCATCTTTCAAATGATAAACTATCTGCAATACAGTATCGAAAAATATTTATAAAATGAAAAAATAACTTATTTTGCCTGCACGACAAACAGAATAAAAAAAAAGTTTTATAATTTAAGATACTGTAAATTTACTATGTGAAATATAGTGACTAACACTCAATAGTGAATTTAAGAGGTAAGTTAAATGTTACAAATTCAAACATGCTTATTTTACATAGCATAAAAGAAGTTAATATCTTTATTTTTACTAATCAGTGATTTGTAAGAAGAGCATATAAAATAAATGCAAAAGACTTATATTTATGCAGGTTTATTAACTCTGAAAATTATTTTGAGGCATAAAATACAAAAAAAAAAAAAAAAAAAAAAAAAAAAAAAAAAAAAAAAATTAAAAATGTAAAATAAAGATGAAAAATTTAATAACTGTATCTTAAGGAACACTAAATTCATCAATGGGGATGATAAACATAAATTTCAATAAATAAGTAATTTATAATAAGATGAAAGAAAAATAATTCTTAAAATGTGTACATTTTTTACTGAGCAATTCTTACCTTTCTGAACAAAAACCTTAAAAATCTCTGCAGTTAAAATCATATAACTAATTTTAACCAATTTTTATTTAATGAGTTTTTACCTATTTGTATTTCTTTTATCAGTAAATTAAATTTTTTTCACAAAACAATTTCCTTTTTACATGAATAATTAAACATGATGTACTAAAAACAAAACCAATATGTTATAAATATTGCATTATATTCTCTGAAAATATTGAGTTCTTTGAATGATATTTTCTTCTTTTTCCAAATATTTTCTATAAACAAGAAAATTCTTTAGTTGTTCTTATAAAAAATAAAAAAAAACCCCACAAAGGATTTGAATGAGTTAAATCTAATAATTGGAAGCTATTGCAAGGTTAAAATACAAATTTGCCTTCCAAGGGAAGGGCTATACATAGTATTCATATGCTATAATAAAAGAGAAAACTTAAAAAAGTCCAAAAATCTAGTCCAACATAAAATTTTGATGCAAACTTGCTCGATAGTGGTTGGAACTCAAGATCTACTACTCAAAAAACAACAGTTCTAGCACAAGACTTTTATTGATTAAGCAATGATATAAATTTTCAAGTGTTAGTAAAAATAGAAATTTCCTATAAAATTATTAAAAAAATTATTTTTTATACATATAGTAAAAAAAGTAACTAACGTTTTAAAAATTAAATTCTAATATTTACTTTACGGATATTTTTTTCGATATTAGCTGGTAGATTGAAAAGAAATCTGTATCGCTGTAATACACTTAGAGCATTTCTTGTTGAATCAGCTTTTTCTTTACGAGATAACATTTCTTCAAATAATTCAAATGCTTCTTCTTTTGCCTCTATGAAAATCAATCAAAAAAGCAAATCAAAATGGATTAAAGAACGGCTAATTTACAATTACAAATTTATTAATGATTGCATCAGAGAAGAAAAAACAATCATTTGGTACTTAATTTATATATAGAGAGTTTATATACATATTGCAGTTGATAAATTTTTTTCTTTTAGAAACTAAATGTGCAACAATCAATTTATTCTCTTCATCCTTAAAAACTTTAATTATATTAGTTATTATTTTATGCCCATTTTATTTTTAGTTTAATTAGTATTTAATGAAACATTATTATTCAATTTGCTTAACACTCCCTCAAGCTTTTAGTCATATTTCGAGCAATCCCACATGTTGCACAAGTTTTTCTTATTTTTAATCTCTAATCTCTTTTAAGTGAAAATGAAAATGTGTTCACTAAAAAATACAGTGATAATTACTTTGTGTTTAGCAACATGATCATAAAGAAAAATTTTTTAGATTGCTAAGGGTGACATTACAAGTAGTCTCATCACAGTATTTTCATATCCTTAAAAATATTAAAATTTAATTTAATATTTTCAGCATTTTTTACAGCATCAAACTTTAAGCCCAAAATTACCTTATTTTATTGAAAGGTTTTTACATTAATTAGCAAACCAAAATATACTAATCTTTAATTTCTTCATTTGTAAGAAATAAAATTTTGATATTGCTTGCTTTAATTAAAAATTAACAAAAATTTTAAAATATCAAAATTTTTATATAGATATGAATAGTGCTTTATTGTCTTGTGTCAATTTGCCTTTTTAAACAAATGATTTTTTCATATGGATACAGATAAATATTAGGTAAAAATGTTTAATAATCATCTTACTTTGAATAGCTTGATCAGCAGGAGCTGCTAGATCATTTCCTAAAGCTTGAACATCTTTTTCCAAAGTTGACTTCAAATCTATACATAAAAAAAAAAAAAATCATCATTAAAATTCTCAGATCACAAAAAAAAAATAGTAGATTGTTTAATGAAACTAACAGGATTTACTTACTGTCAAGAGCATCCAGGCAAGACATCACAGAACTCACATTTGATTTCATAAATGCTAATGGACCTTCATCATGTGTTTCAACTTTCCTTCTTAAAAATGCTAAGCCAGTTTTTAAGTCTTCAAACCTTTGAATAAATATATTTGTATAATAATTTAAAAGTTAAATATCATGACATCTATGATTTTATAAATTTTCTTTCAATAAATTATTTTATATTCTCCTTTTTTTCTGAACATACAAAAATCATGAAATACAAAGAAAGAAAAAAGATGGATTTATTTTTCTAGCTGAGATTAATTTTCATTAATCATCATAAAATTATTTTGCATTTTAAAACATTTACATGAATAATGCAGAAACAAATGCAATGGTTACTCAAAATAAAATTACTAGATGACCAATATTTTAAGCAATCCTCCAAAACCCTGGATTTTATGGCTGACAATATCCTGAAATTTGAAGTTTAAAATTCTGAGAAATTGTTGTAATTATAAAGAGAATATAAAAAGCCTAAGAATGGAGTTTATATTATAAGAATGGAGGAAAATGTTACTTTAAATAAAAACAAACAAAATCAGTTTAAAAAAAACTCTTCATATCAATTAAATTAGGAGGCAATACAATAAAAAGAAAGCATGGAAATATTAATTTTCATCAGTGTTTATCATCAGTATACTCTTTTTGATGTTTCCTTCTAATTTATTTATTTTATATAATAATGCTCTTATTTATTTAGTTATTATTTTCCAAAAATATATTAGAAAAAGCAACTTAATTTTCAATTAATATCCTAATAAAGTTTTCTGTGAATTTGTCAAATTAATTTTTTTTTTATAATCTGTAAGAAAAACCTTTTAAATAAACACTATTGCTAAATTTCTAAGGGAAAGCAAATATTTAGGACATAATATTATATTTACGATCAAATATGATATAAAGCCTTTTAATATACTTAATAAAGGAAAATATTTACCGAGCACCATGATGATTTTCAAGTAAGTACCATGTAGGTTCAAAATTATGAGACAGAATATCACCAGAACCTATAATTAAATATCAATAAATAAAATCATTTTAATAAATATTTGTTGATAAAAGAACAAATTTAAGTGAACAGAAAAAAAGCTAACCTTCTGGATATAATTCTTGAAGCTCATCTACAGGAAATCTTTCCCTATGTAAATATTTAAAAGTAGCAATTTATAAATAGTAATAAAGACAAGTATATTTATGGAAAAAGAAGTGAAATCTTACTCTATTAGATAACATAGTAACAATCAGTATTAAACTAAACACTAACAATCAGTATTAAACTAAAATTAACCATTCATATATATTAAGGTATATACAGGTAAGGGGGGATATTCACAGCAATTTTTCTATTTAATCTACACAAGTTATAAAAGCAAAATGTTATGAAAAAATAGAATATATTCCACCCCAGAAAATCATCCAAAT
Source organism: Latrodectus geometricus (assembly GCA_026290005.1). NCBI lineage: Eukaryota > Metazoa > Arthropoda > Arachnida > Araneae > Theridiidae > Latrodectus > Latrodectus geometricus. The sequence continues at coordinate 1,206,820 of JAPDSC010141619.1, forward strand.
AGAATGTATATCAGTATTATAGAAGGTTGAGAATGTATTAGGTTGGGGAAAAAGAGATCCATTATTTTTACGTGAACTTTTTGTAACTTCTTTCAGATTTGCTTTGTAAAAAGGTTTAAAACAGTTTTTAGGTACATTTTTAGGTCTTGTGCGAAGATACGACTGCTGACATGCTGTCAAGTTTGATAATTTTTGATATTTTATAGACATTCTCAACGATGTTGTATCCATGCGAGGTGCATCTTTAGCATCCAAATACCCAAACGGAATCCACGAAACCAAAATTGTGTGTAACTGGTTGTTACAGTCACATATAGGACAATAAACACCTTTCACAATTTTAGCCACCTGGTTAGCATTTTCGCCATTATAAAAGAAAAACTAAAATGTATCGAATTTTCTGTTTGTTGTCTTCTATTTTTAAAACCTTGTACTCATAACTGAATAAATCAAACAAAAAACTGCAAGAGAATATTTTAGTGTCAAATGTCACCTTTACAATGAGCATAAATTTGAAATTGTTTGAGAGATACTTCACGAGATAGCGATCACTGCAGACGTCTACCGAAAAAATAATGGATAACTTTTTCCCCAACCTAATATTATGTTAGAGCTTAAAACGGTTTAATTTGTTGTAACAGTGACAATAGATAAAAAAGTAAAAATTATGCACAGAAAAATTGACTCATGTCCTATTTAAATAAATATTATGCATACAGATATATATATTTAAAACTATAAGCAAATGATTATAAAAATAATGGAAACACTTTAGATTTAAAATATTTTATTAGTATAGTGTAACACCACTTTTGGCATGTAATATAGCTTGGGTTTGCATAGAATGGTTGGTTGGATTTTGTCGCACAAGGTCCAAAATTGACAAGTTAGCCAGAAATTAAATTTTTAAAAAAACCTTATACAAAACCCAAACTCAAAGTTAAAAAAATAAATGTATATATTTCATTTAAAATGTAAATAGGTATAAATAATAAAATGAAAGTAAAAATAAAAATTTACAAATTTAAAATTATAAAATTTAAATAAATTGAATGACATCAATTACCAAGAAAGGTTTCTGGGGAAATGCTCCCCTACTAAATTATACATAGTTAAAAAATTTGTTTAAAAAAAAAAGTAAAATGATAAAGGCTAAAACAAGTACATGAAATTAAAACATAAAAAAATGCATTTGTCCATCACATGTTTGTAAAATAATTTTAAACACATGTTCACAACATGGATTCAATTCACTTAAAAACAAATATCTATGTGTGAAACATGTGTCTCTGATATGAAGGCAAGTCAAATGAACACCGGCACTTCTTAACGGTTAATTTGCAATTTGGTGAGGTATGTTGCACTTTATTCACCATCTGCATACTCTATGACTCCTGCCAAAGAGAATGAATGAGTCTTTTTCCACATCAGAGAGCAGAACCAGTGGTATAATTAGCTCTGATGCAGCATTTGCAGCTGCATTCACTCACTCATTTCCATCAAGACCTACATGACTTGGTACCTAACAAAATAAAATTTGGTAACCTTAGCACCAAGGGCTTCCAATACTTGGAAAATCCAGGGCACAATAGGATGACTATTAAAACTATTCCTCTCAAAGTTTCTACAACAATCATGCTGCAGAGAGTAGTAGATAGCTGTTGCTCAGCAGTAAAGATAGAGCAGGATGAATGTAGGCTGTAACTAAACGATGTATTATTAATAAACATTCCAAAGCCAACATGTCCTGCTGATTTAGATCCATCTGTGAATACAGGTTTGTATGATTGATACTGACATTAGTGAGTAAAGTACAGCTGTTGAAAAACAATGGATGTTGTGTCAGATTTTTCACATTGAGAAAAGCAATAAATAAAAGCGTCAGGTCATATCAATGTGGATAAGCAAAATGGTCCAGTGACTGAATCTGCAAATCACCCAAGTCAGTAAACAACGAATGATTTTTTACATGTGTGAGAAAAAGTGGGATGCTCAATAAACGAGCATCAAAGTCTTTTAAGAGAGGCATTTGGAACCATGATCATAGCAGATAATGAGGGGTCAACTTGATTTTATAATGGTAATTGAGAGATATCAGCATTCGTCGCAGAACTAATGGTAACTGATGACATATTACATATAAACTCTAGATAAGCGATGTGCGGAATGCGTTTGAACACGTCCTCAAAGCAGAGGGATGAATTTGTCCTATTTACATAATTCATACAAAAACTAAACAGTGCTAAAGCAGTGACAGCATATACATAGCATAGAAAAATAAAACAAAGTAGGGGATGGGAAAAGAAGCTCAGTGAAAAATATTGACAAGAATTGAAGCAGATTGTAATGCCTAAAAAGTGAACTGGTGCAAAAATGATCACAGAGCTTAATCAGCATCTGGATTGTCCCGTATCAAAGATTTAACTATTTCCTTTCAAGGAAATACCTTTTATTTTTTTCTGATACTTTGCAAAAACTTTATTTTTTTCCCCTTCTGCATCTAAATGCTCAATAAAATACTTCTCCCCTAAATTGGGTAGTTATTTTGGCCCAAAGTTTACCATGTCTATTGATCAGCTTTTATTCAATTAAATAATTTCTCAGCTACTAGATCCACATGCAATCTTAAAATACTTTAATTGTGTTTTGATCAATGTTTTAACTTAACAATATTGTGAATTTTTATCAGATGCGACAATTTAAATTTTTGATTATTTATCATAAGTGATATTTATTCAGAGAAAGTTCTTTCCTTCTTTTAGTAACATGAAAATTGATAAAGTAGTGATAGGGAACTTAATTGAAAAAAATACAGAAAACTCTAAAATATAACAAAATGAAATGGGATTTTTTCAAAAGAGTATTCTCGTGTTCATAAAGCCCAACCCAAAATTATAAAAAATGCAAACAGTAATTATTTTTCAATTAGTACACGGTCACATCAAAACTGAGTAAATAAGTATCAATAGGTCATAGTTGTATTCATAGCAAACATGTTTCACTTTTCCAATATTATAATGTTTGAACTTAAAATAGCTGTACGGCTAATTGTTATCAAACTAGGTTATAGACAAGCATAAGTAAATTAAAATCTTTTTTTTCTGAAAACACACCAGTCTTCATAAAGAGATTTGATCTAATTTACACTTGAAAATGAAAAATTGACATTTTAGCTTCCTGCAAGTATATTTCTCAGCATGATCTCAAGAAATGTTTCAGGTTTCTTCCTTGTAATACATAAAAAATTTCATGTTTCTTTTAAAAGTTCTCCCGAACAATGTAAGATATGTGTTGCAAAAGGTCTTAAAAATTAGATGGGATTGTATCCAATGATTTACTAGTCACAAATGAGTTTTTTAAATTATTAATTATTTTAGTATTTGTTTTGTAAATACAGAAACAAATATTATCACAGAAATAATAAGGAAGTTTCTGTTAAACTATTACAACAATTCTAGAAAAAGAATGTTTAATCCAAAGGTAATTAAAGTCTTAACTTCACTATAACGTTATTAAGAATCATGCAGCAAAAATGAAACAGTTAAAGAATCAAACACATTGAAGAATTCAGCATAATTTAAATGCTGATAAGTTTATATATTAATACCACAATTTAATATTAATTATTAGATACAAATTAATCCCTACATGATAATAGAATGAAACATAGCTACAGTGAATATTCAAAATATATCATCTTAATCCTAAAAGTGAAGAACTCATTAAAATAGAAAAATGCTTGATTACTAAAATAACAAGAACTCTTTTACCTATTTTCATAGGAATAAATTCATTTTTAATCATATAAATTTAGCTATTCCCACATTTATTTATTCTTGACTACATATTTTACAATTTAAAGGATCATTCTAATGTCTGCAGAGCATGTATATACATACATCTATATATAAACATAAATTATTTTTATAATATATTTATAATTAAATATTATCCATAAATATCATTTTTATTCTTATCACTTTGATATTTTGTTACAGCCTTTGATAAAAGAAATACTTTTAACATTCAAAATTTTCATTTAAGTTTAAATACATTTTTATTAATTAAAACAAAATTAGTTATTTTGCTGCTCATCGAACCCATCTTAAAAAGTGGCTTTAGCACAAATGAGATCGTTTCTATTTAACTTTAAAGTTTTTACAGAACTAGAATGATTGTTGAATATTGAAAAACGTAGAAATTTATAAAATGCATATTAATTATATCAAATGAGATTATCTAATCAGTGACAATTTCCATGGAAATTCAATTTATTTTGAAGAGCAGCAAATCAAAAAGGGGGAGGGAAGAGTGTTAACCAACAATACCATAGAATTAATAAATATAGGAAAGGAAATAAAATTAAGTATAATTAATATTAGTATTAATTAAAGAAAATATTAATTAAATAATGCAGATAAATTTTTGTTTAACTAAAAATATAAGATATAAATGGAAGCACTGGCAAAAAAGCATCGTACTTACACACTAGATTCATCAGACAAACGAAGAGGATCATCAGGGTACAGCTGAGATGGTGATGTAGGTCTATTTTTACCAAACCATGATTCATCCACCCAAACAGCTGATTCATCAGTAAGACCTATAAAAATAGGAGAAATTTTATAATATAAGCATAACAGCCATATTTTTGTACAGAATATATCTTATACTGCCATAAAAAGTAAGATAAAAATTTATTTATAGGTTATAAATCATATAAAATTATATTTTTTAAACACAAAATCAATATTTTGTGTTTAAATTATAAATACATTTCAAATTTTCTACATGTATCAGAAAATATGTACTCGAAATAAATATTTTTAACAAATTAGAAGCAAATTGATAGTAAGTTGTTCAATATTCATTATTTAAAAAAACATTTTCATTCAATGTCTGTTTCAAGATAAATCTTTTTAATAAACAATATTTGATCTTTGTCACTTACCTGTTTATTTTTATAGCAATATTAACTTTATAGAAACAACACATAGTTTACATAATCAATATAAATTGTATACTTAAAGAATTCAAAAATAGGAAAATTATAAAGTTTGATAATATTATATAAATTATTTTAATTCTGAAGAGATAAAATGTTACTTAAATTTCTTTAACAGCATTAATCAATATAAATAACTAAATATAGGAGTTGAATATTGCATATTAAATGTACAAAATTATTTAAATATATTCTTTTGAAAAGTGGATTTTTTGTCAAGAATATTGAAATATTAAAAATAAAGTTGCTATATAATAAAAATTAATAATTACTATTTTCTCTGCAACATTAAGCATAAACTAGCAACAGAAAAATATACACAAATCAAACAAATTCATTTTTATATTTAAATAGATCTCCCATGGAATAACAAATGATGTATATAAATAAAATATACAATAATAATTATTATTTTTATCCATTGCACAATCAAGGTATTTCCTTATTCAGGGTATTTCTTTCAAATCAGAATTATTATCAACAGTATACTCCAAAGCATTAATGTAGAAAAAAAATTCAATACATCTACTCTAATTAGGTAATGAAATTTGTGCAATAGAAATAATTGTATCACATGCAGTAGATACAATAAAAATAATTTATTAAGAAATAAATTAATCTAAATAGCATCTTTAAAAATTTCTTTCAGAATTGCATAGAATCGGAAATATAGTTTATCATGTTCAAAACTAAATTTATAGTCCCAACTTACTTTTCTATTATCAGTTGCTTGTTTTCACTTATACATTTGAAGATTTTTCAAAATTACTTCCAGAGAGCCCAGGATACAGTTTACCACTTATAAACTTAATTTTTCACACAATAAAGTAATGTCTCAGACCTTTTTACAAATTCTAACCTTTATATGAACAATCAAATTATTTTCTTATAAAATTTGTTATTCCAAAAAACTAAATTTTCATTATATATAAAAGAATAAAAGGAATCATTTGCTTTTGCTGAGAAAACTGTAATAAAAAAAATTGCTAATGAGAGTCTACCATATTAACATAAAGAATTAAATAAGAGTGCTTATAAAAAGAAAATTTTTCTAATAATTTATCAATAAAATTAATGAAATTAATTAAGAATGAACCAATATTGTTTACTGTCATTTATTACCCAAATTATTTATTTTCCTATTTATTTTTCCAGTGAATAAGCATACGATTGAAATGAAAATTCACATTACATGGTAAAAGGAAATACAAGAAAATGTTTCATAATATAATATGAACCATAACAGTTTGCAAATATCCATAGCTGCAGCAATCTTTGAATTTATACACAATTTATATTTTGATATAAGCTCAAATACTTTTGAGGTCTAAAAAACTATAGGTAACTATTTCTCATATATCAAAGTGATCTTACAAATAAAATTCAGTTTTAACAAATAGTTTTAAGAAAGCATAAGTCTGTGAGGTTGAAATGGAAAAACCAATATACACACCAAAATGCATTTTATTTTTCAATATAATCTCCTTTCATGATGAAATATGAAGGTTTTTAATAATTCCAAAAAATAGTTCATTAAAATAGACATTCATAGCATTAGTGATTTCAGAGTTTGAAGAAAATTTCTTTCCAAGTCATATTTTTAGAATTGGAAAAATAAAAAAATCATTGAAGGCCAGAGCATGGTGGATGAAAGAGTGATTCCTAGTGTAATGCAACCATTTAATGGCTGCAGTTTCAGATGAATAAGCTGGTGCATTATTGTGATAAAAACACACCTTTTTTTCTCGACAAATAGTGTTGATCTTTTTCCAATTTTTCATCAAAATAATTTAATAAATTAACATAAAACTTTCAATGAAAAACATTTTTCAACCTTTTCCAGATAGTCAATAAGAGTTAGGCCTTTTAAGTTCCAGAAAACTGTGGCCATAATCAGTTTGGCTATTATAAGTTATTGTTGTTACTTTTTTTAGAGAGCTCATTGGAAGTCCACTATTCTTTCATTTTTAGTGTGCAGTGATTTCATCAACTGTAACATAACAATGCAAAAATTTGCCTATATTGTGTTTCAGTTTGTTTATCATTGCTTTGAAATGGTTATTTGAGTCCACTCATCATATAATATTAGGAATCCCAACACTCATCTTATTAACTTTTTCATGTTATTCCTTAGTTTTCTTCAACACATTCATACAGTGGTCTTTTAACAAATCATGAAAGTCATTGACTATTTCTTAATTATGACTTCAATTGGTGATCCAGAGCACTTTGCATCTATTATAGTCCATAAAGAACTAGTGAACCATACCATGTTATGGAGTATTGTCCTCATATTTTAGCTTTTCCTCAGTTTTTGAAGTTGTTTTTAGCAAGAAAAATTGTGTTTCAACAGCACAAAAAATTCTTTCTTTCTCTTCAATCAAAAAATAAATAAATAAAAATAAAGAAATTAATCATTTAGATTCAATAAAGCATAAATTATTTAAAATATCATCTACAAATTTTCTGAATATTGGCACAGATCATAATAAATGGAACACAGAATAATATGATTAAAGCACCATCTTTTTTCAAGTCACCAACTTATCAAATTGTTCTTCAAAAATCAACCACATACTATAGAAACATTAAACATTTTTTAAGTGACTTTCAGAAAGCAAAATCAAGCTTGCAATATCTTCTCCTTCATTTTCTCATTAAAAAATATTAAATTTCTTTTACTTTTCCATTTTTCATTATATCTAGTATACGCAATTTATTTCCAATTTTAGTTTTTTACTATATAATTAAGAAATATTGCTAATTCCCAGTGCAGTGAAACTTAAACATTATTAGCAAAATTTTTTATTTTAAATAATACATGAAAAAACTGATTAAATGTTGAAAAATTGTAGCAGGAATAATCCATTTTCATTCACTTTCTACTATACTTATTTAGAGGAATAAGGCCAGAATCACTTACATACCTAACTTTATGAATACTTATATTATTGAAGCACAAATTATTAGTTTAAGGTTTCTCTTATATAGTAAAAAGCAATCAGAGTAATTTTATGCTAATAATATTTAAGTAACTGATCAAGATTTTAATTTCTTGCATTTTTTCGAACAATTAGATTTTTTTTTAATTCTTTCAAAAATAAGTATACTATATTACAATTAGGGAATAAAAATTAGACCATTTTTAATTTATTATTTTAAAAAGTAAGAAATACACAAAATGATTTAAAAAAAAATTTGTTAATTAAGAGAGAAAAATATATGCAGTAAGTTTTGAAATGACCACTTTAAATTCATTTGAATTTATACAACAAATGCAAAACATTTAAAAATATTAAATGCTAATGATCATTCTTAATAATCTATGTCAAATATTGGCTAATATATTGTTTGTTTTACATCGATCAGCTACAGAATTTAATTTATATTAATCATGTTATAGGGATAATCTTATGATATCCTATGATGCATATATGAAAAAAATATTTTCTAAGAATTTAAGAGTTTTATTTTAGAGAAAACACAGAATTTATTTATGTATTAATGAAGGTTAGAAGGTAAGTTTCAAGTGAAATTTACATAGGAAGCACAAGGAAGATCAAAACATGTAACATATATAAACAAGGTACTAGTAAAAGAATAAGATTCTGATGCTTACCAATGCACCTGACTAAAACTTTAAACTGAACTGTGCAGGTTCCCCTACCACCAGATTTGGTTGTGACTATAACATCTCCATATTGAGCAACTCGGACTGCTCCACATCGAGCAATGATTTTACTTGGAGAATGCCATTCAGCATACATTAGACATTCTATGCCACATATTGTGAGACCTGATGATGGATAAAGGAAACAAAGGCACACAAATAACCAACACATTAAAATACAACACATGAGGTAAAGTAAATATAACTTCTGGGTGAGGAAGGATGTATCAATGAATGAATATTTTGAATAGAATAAATAAATCTATTATTTTATTAAAATATTTTATATGATTTTGGAGTTATTCACAGTAGGGAAAAGACCAGAGGATAGGTGATGAAGATGCAAACACTCTTTAGATTAGTAAACTTGGGAGTATGTAAAAAATGAATGAATAACTTAAATGGCAAAAGACAGTTTTCGACTAAGTTATCTGGAAAATAAATAAGCTTATTTTGCTCATAAATATTTTTGATTATCTTTCTGTTTTTATTTCATCTCGCCTCATTTTCAATATCATGTATATGATTTTTTAATAAATTTTGTTTACTCTCAATTTTTATGTATCCTTTTAACATGGGAAAGTAATTCATGAAACAGAGCTAACATTCTATCTAAAGAAGCAAAACATTATATTTTATCTCACTCAGAAATATATTGAAGAAAAGCATTTATTTTTCCTCATATAAGGACAATAACATGTTCTTGAATACCATAACATGTTCTTGAAAATACTTTTTGGGCTCTGGGTCATCTATTTCATTTTTTCACAACTATTAACAATAAAGGATTGTATCTTGCATTTCCTATATTATAATTAAAATACTTTAGATTTATTTTATTGAAAACATTTCCCTACAACAATGTCAAACGCATATCTCGAAAAGAGCTTTTTTCTAAGAAACGGAAAATGTACTTCACAAAATTGTCTAACCAATGCCTTTTGTCTACATATGTAAATGTAAAATTTTTATTGATATGATAATCATTCAACACATAAAATTCAGTGGCATGGCAGCATCCACAGGGTTAAAGCTATAGTACCCATATTTGTTTTCTTTACTGAGGGCCCTGGGGTGTGAAGCAAATGTCCTGATTAGATGGTCAGTCTAAAGAAAAACTCCAGTGTTTAGTTCTTAGTGTCAAGTATGTTTGGTACT
>JAPDSC010141621.1:0-23309 GCA_026290005.1 Latrodectus geometricus
CTATTTCAATTCAATGATAACTCAATACTCAGAAATACAATAACTAACGTTCCAGAAGTTATTGTACTTCTGTGCATTAAGCGGCGCATATAGGTATATCCACTCAATAATTGCACACCTCCCAATGCCAAATTATTACCTCCTGCATCCCAATTCCTTTCTGATATGTTAGACTTTTGATATTGTATGTTTATTTCTCTTTATTCACAAATAATTCTATAGAGCATCAAAACTCATCAAAAAATAGGAAAAATCTCAAATGATTTATTTCATTTATTTAATTCGTCATGTAACTAGTGAAATCACCGTTACTGTCTTAAAGTGTAATCATATATAGCTGTCATATTTTCAATAAATTAATAAACAAGAAATTTTCAAATATTAAAAGGTATATTCTACCTAGTAAGTTAATACTATTTTGCATTTAAAAAATGCGCTGAAATTAGATTGTGAGTAAATTTAACTACACCAAATCGTTCTTTAATTTTTTGTGATCAATGCACTTGACAGTAGAGCATATCAAATCAAATTAGCTTTACATACTCAATGCTGAAAAGAAACCATTTGCAGATATATAAAAGAATCGAACAAAAATAAATTTTATAAGAATAAAATATTACAAAACAATTAATGTCATTAAAATTTTGAAAATTTTAATTAATTTTTGTGGCTACTTTTAATTACTTATTTTTAAACAAACTGTAAAAAATTATGTTACATTTAAAGAAAAACATATCTATCGTTTGATACAATTTTTAGCATTCGAAAAAGCTTAATACTCACTATTTAATACAAGCGAAATATTAGATAATTTAAATTTATTTTAGTTTTATGTTAAGCTGATTCCAAGTTATTATTTTATTAAATATTCAGTACCTGAACATTATAAACATTATGTGAAATTAGAAAGGTTTGAGTTCGCTTAAGATAAATCTATAAAAGAGAGAATTCCATGTCTTTGAGGTTTTGAAGTCCTTTTTCTTATTTGCATACTCAACGCAAGTTTGATTACACCAAATAACAATGTATGACAATATTTTATTGCCATTGCTACTACATCCATTTCATAGATATTTATGATTCAAGCTATCTCTAAATATTTAGTTAAAGGTTATTCTCAGGCGCATATTATATATCTGTAGTAGTTTTAATTTAGATCTGGAAATGAAACTTTAAAACTAATGAATAAATTTTCTTTTTATTGGCAAAGAATATAATAAGTTCGATATCAATAACTTCCCTCGTGAATTAATAAATTCAGTTGGATATTCGGAAAAATTGTGCTCTGCGCTTTATTCCTGAAAGTTTAGACAGGTAAAACTAATTATTAAAATTCGCAAAGCACATTTTCCGCACTTCCTAAAATAGCATCTCCATAGAAAGCAATACGCTGTTTTTGGTAATTTTAACAAAAATGTTTCTACTAACAGTCTGCAGAGCTAAAAGCACGCATGAATCTCTAAACCCGATCCTATTTGACAAAAGTAAATACTTTGCTTAAATGCTTTCTTCAAACGTTGGAAAAGAATTAAGACACTTATTTCATAACTCTCTATTCTTATATTTCAGAATTCCAGATAATTTCGCGCATCTTTACTTTCCAAACTAAATCTCATAAAAGATTATTTGTATAGAATGGATCTGAATTCCATTATTTAAATTTTTGCGAAGAACATAACAGTTGAGAACGAAATATGAATTAATTATTTATACTAGTTTATTTTTGAAAGTGTAAAATATCTCTCTAAATACTCTCTTGAAAATGTAGATATCTCTAATAAAAAATAATGTAAATGAAAATTTGCTTTTGTTTATAACTGTTGATAAAAATTTTAAGCTAAAGTATCTATCCGTAATGAGTTTTATTTCAAAAAAATATCTTATATATTTTGAATAAATGTGTTGATAAAATCCTGACGATAAGGAATGAATTGCTGAATATTTCATTTGAGTTTCCTATATATATATATATATATATATAGCTTATGTTTTATGTTTTAAAAGTATTTTAATGAAATCAAAACATTTTTCTGAAAATAAAAATATTTTAAGGGATTAAAATAAGTTTAAAATATAAGTTTACTGCAAAAATATTTCTTCTACGTTTTCGAAACATTTTTCACAAAAATAATTTTGTTTCTAGTCTCTTTGGAAGTAAAAACTACATTTTAAACTTTAGATATCAGTTATTTCTCATTTGAATAAGTTTTTCATTTTAATAATTTTTGTCATTATAATTTATACTTTACCTATTTATATTACATTAAATAATAATAATTACTTAGTTAATCATTTCTAAAAGAATAATTATTATTTGTAATACTTAATTATTTTACAAAAAAAACTTAATTAACTACCACTCCTGATGAAAGATTAATTTGCAGGCATGCGGACTATAATATGTATTTGTTTGAATATAAAATATATTATCAATCCTTTTATTAAATTAAAAATTTTTACAACGTATAGTATGTTCAAAAAAAAATTTCGCATAAACACTTTCTTTCAACATTTCTTCATATTTTTCATGTACTATATAATTTAACTATACTCAATAACATCGTTTTCACATTAAAATGCTATTAAAATATTAAAAGCATTTTATGTTATTTAACGTAAATATATTTCTTTTCTTCAGTAAATTTTGTTTTCTGAGAAAAAATAAGCATAATTAATAAAAAATAAAACATTTAAAATTCTTCTAAATTACAATCTAATCAAGCAATAAAATATTATCATTAGATTTTGTTTCTTGTTTTATGTGTACATGAATTTGTATGTCTAACCCTTGCAATACATATCATTTTTTTAATTATTTGGTGTTTATTACTTTTAATACTAATAACAGCCATATTCTGAAAAAAAATTAGAGAAGAAAGAAATCCTGTAATGTTAAAACATTGCGCTTTTACAAAGCATTATGTCTTCTGTTCAGCTTAAAAATATTATAGTTATAAATGCTTTTCAGACTTCAAAACTGTTTACTCTTGAACTACTGCATTTTTAGATTTAAAGGTGCAAAGTTTTTCTTTAAAAATTGGTTTCGAAGATTCATTATGCGCTACAAATTTTCTTTTTTTTCTTCCTAGATCTTTTTCATGTAGATAACTTTTTCAATAACCAGTACTCTTTTAAAGAGTGCCTTATTTTTTATAGTTTTAATAAATTCCTTTATACTTCTGAATTTTTTTTCAAGAAATTTGGAATCTAATTGTTACGAAAGATATTTTTATAGAAGAAAATTATTAGATAATACAACATATTCTGTAATTTTAAATGACTATTCAATGAAAGCATAAGAGAACTAATGTATATTTTGTATAACTAATGTTATTTAAGTTCTTATATATTATGTGAAAGAAAAATAAACAAAATGAATTTTTACAACAAAAATCAAATTAGTATTACTCTTAATAAAAGATTAAGAAAAATTCACTGTTAATGAATAAATTTCAATTTATAAACTTAGTGCAATTTTTCTTTGTAACACTTTTTTGACAACATAAATTTCATTATTAATTAATAAAATATTAAGCAGTTTTTGGATAATAATTAAATTCGTAGATGATTCAAAAGTATTCTCAATTTTTAATGCATTAAATACGTATTTAACAAAGAAAATTTACATCATAAAATTGGAGAAAAAATGGACAAATTTCTATTAATATACATTTCATTTTTCAGCCCTATTAATTGTTAAAAATAAACTCAATTTCCATATTTTCTCACAATTATATAAGTATTCCATTTCTTTTAGCACAAATAAAATATCTTAACAAGCATTGTAATTAATTGAAATTTGAATTTGTATGCTAACGATTATCTTATTATAAAATGTTATCGAATTCTGATGTTAACAATCAAAAGATTCAGAAATATTAGTTGTGAAACTTATTATAAATGAACATGTCACTCCATTAAGCAATAAATTTGTTTTCACAAATTATGACAGCAAAAAAAGTTTCAGATTAACAAAATAAAAATAAAAAGAATGAGTATACTATTTTTTTTTCTTTCCTAATACAATCTAAAACTCGAATTAGATAGCATTATCATAATTACTTTTAGTATCTAATATATAACAGTAAACAAATTGCTCTGAAACAAAATAATTATAAATTTATTTTCATTTTATTTTTCTGATAATTATTGCCGATAGTTAATTTATTAATTTGCTTTTGGGAAAACTAATCAGGGCAGTTTTTTTGACATCATTCTAGGATTATTATTCTTACATTTTGATAGTTCGATAATTAAAACGTTAATCCACATTTTCCATTAAACAAGTTAACATCGAAAAAGTGACATTTCAGTAACTCAAAGAACTATTACTATAACTTTTAAAATATATCTTGTATTTATTTATAGTGTGTTTAAGCATTTCATAGAAAACTCATTGAAAGAAGAGACATGAAAATAATACTAGTACAAACAAAACTGTAGAAAAAATATTTTACAAATAAAACTGACATCCTCAATAAACCGAGATCTAATTGTCAAAATAGTTATTTTATATTTGAAGAAAAATTGCTAGACTCCAACCCCTCAACCACTTTTCTGAAACGGAAAATAAAGTATTTTATAGTAGAAGAAATCATTTGATAAATATAATCAGAAAATATTGTAAGAAAATGCAGCTGAACAGAGAAAAACAATATTCAGCCAAACATTAAAAAAAGTGAATTTTCATTCAACATTAAAAAAATGAAATTTTTCAGACTAAATCATTTCATATTCCAAATTGGAGTAATTGTTTTTCCTTGAAAGTTTTTATCTTCCTTCTATCATCGGCATTTCTGCCATTAGTTGACGAGCAGCCCAAAAAAGTGATGATGAAACATAAAAAGAATTATAATTAATGTGTGAAGAGTTATCTTCAATAAACTTTATGGTAATGTGGATGCCATTGTCTATATCCTTCTAATTTCTCAGAGGACAGAAAGCCGAAAGATCGATTCCAAAACGATTTAAAATCTTTAGGATATAGTCATGTCCAGTAAGCAAACAACTCCAACAGATCTCAAGACAGGGAGCTAGAGACAACTAATTTCGTTGAATAAGACATTTACCCATAGCTGCATTACTATACAAAGAAGCTGTATTAATTTTTAATTTACTATAAACGATTCTTTTGATGTTATGCAGAGGCAAAGGAGAGCCAGGTTGTGATTCAAGAAATACTGCTTTATAAAGCCTATCAGCTTGCTCATTTCCTGTAATGTCATAATAACTGGGAATTCATTGAAAAACAATGCTTTCCCAAGACATTATTAGTTCAATTAGCTACATTCTGTAGGAATGAACTAGTGCGTTTTCATTATACCTTAAATTTCTAAGTGACAAAATAACAGCTTGAGAATCGATAAGAAACTTAATATTGTGTTCAGAACAACTCACCAATGTATCGATCGTAAATGATATCATTTTTACCCCGTCAAAATGGTCACAATACTTCCCAACAGGATAACTAATACTGAAAGTACATGAATAGGCTCTAGCACTAGGTTTTTAATGGCATCTTCCGCTGAACCATTTGTGTACTCATGGAATCATTTGTGAAGAAGAGGATATCTGCAATGTATAGTAGTCAGAGCAGCACTTTTTAAGTCACCTTAGCTTTATATTAAAGAGCATGATATATTATATAAAATAATTTCTTCATAATCAGTAGTCGTTTGAGTGTGCATATATTTAGTTTGGGGAAAAAGAAATCCATTATTTTTACGTGAACTTTATGTAACTTCTTTTGGATTCACTTTGTAAAAAGGTTTATAACAGCTTTCATGTAGATTTATAGGTCTGGCGCGATACAACTGCTGACATGAGGTTAACTTCGATCATTTTTGATATTTTATAGACATTTTCGACGATGCTGTATCCACATGCGAGGTGCATCTCTAACATCAAAAATACCCGAACGGATTCGACGAAACAAAAATTGTACGTAACTGGTTGTTACAGTCTTATATAGGATGATAAACACCTTTCTCAATTTAAGCCACCTGGCAATCTTTTTCGCCAAGACAAACGAAAATGTATCGAATTTTCTGTTTGTTGTCTTCCATTTTTGAAACCTTGTACTCGTAACTGAATTAATCAAACAAAAAACCGCAAGAGGATATTTTAGTGTCAAATGTCACCTTTCCAACTAGCATAAATCTGAAATTGTTTGATAGATACCTCACGAGATATCGATCACTACAGACGTCTACCGAAAATATAATGGATTACTTTTTCCCCAAACTAATATATTTAAATATTTTCTTAAAACGTATTCTTTTTTTAATATTTGTTGCAAGTAGTTTTAGATATTAACTGGGGTAGCTTCGAATGGATAAATAATATTTTGTTTCATTTCATTTGTATTGAAAAATAGAAAGGGGATTTGTATTTATTTGCCCATGAAAATTTTATAAAATGAGAATATGCATTGATGTATAATACATCAATTTACTTGAGCTTTACATAGAAAGGAGAAAAGCATAATTTCCGCTTCCTCAAGTAAATATTTGCATTTTGATCTGAATTTGATGGAAAGTACATTTTTTCTTCGATTTGCACTAAAATCGTGAGGAACGATTTCTATCGTTTGTGATTCAGCGGTTTCAATAGCTCTTCTATTGATTTTAAATTTTTTTGTAAGTTATGTTATTCACTATTGAATGCCTACAATGTTTGATAGTGATCTAATTTCAACTCCAATTTTATTGAGTAATCATTATAAAAAACAAATTTCTTTCAAATGAGAATCATACAGAAGATTAATAATAAGCAGTAATTAATTTTAGTTTCAAATTTTCTATTTTAAATTTTTTTAATAGTTTCATTTTGAAAAGGGAAACATATATATGGCAAAATTTATCTTCAATAGTGTAAGTAAAAAATTTTGTTTCTAGCATTTGTACTTAAAATATTCTTAATTGCGGATTTATAACCAAAATAGATCAGATAACAAAAAAGTCATAAGCAAATTCATAACTTTATTATTATTTAGCATCATAGTTTTGAAAAAATAGTATTTATTTCAATATCATAATCTGTCAACAGAATTTTAATCGTTATGAGAAAAATAATGGTTAAAATATATACGTGACATAATTCAATATAGAAAAAAACAAAAATTGTTAACAGGAGAAAAATTTTTAAAAAAGTATAAAGCAGATATAGCAAAGCACAAATATCAAAATATTTCTATTAAAAATAGAAAAACTTCAGCGGTTTTAGCTCGAACTCATCTTTTAATATTATTTATTTAATTTTTATTTAGAAAGGATTTTGAAATACAAATGTCTTTCGAAGACATTAAAGAGCATTGGTGTTTCCTTTAAATAATTTTCTTCCCTTTAGATGCCTTTTTTGTACTTTTATAATAGAAATTAAGATTAAACAAGGAAAGAAAAGGAATGACATATACATCTAAGCAACTTATTTTAATGTCAGATTTGCAATATATTTATAAATAAAAATTTCAGTTAGGTTCTCAAGTAGCAACCGACAGTATCAAAAGAGAATGAATTCTTATGAGATTTTAATTAGTGGAATCGCGTGGTTGTCTTTTTTTAACTTTATGCAAAAAGGGCTTTTTATTTTAAATAAATTTGTATCAAACTGTATATTTTTATTAATTCGTGTCCATGTTTGTTTACTTCGTTCATTATCATGCAAAATAAAAGTTTTTATGAACTTTTCATTTAAATTTTACTCTATTTCACTGAAAATAAAAAGTAACGGTAAGAAAATGATAGTTTTAAAATTTAATTGGCAAAACAAAAAAATATGTATTTAAAATTAATTATAACTTAAATATGTGACAAAAGTTCTTAATAAGCATATAATATAGGTATATGAATACCAAATATTAATTGTTCCTCAACTTAAATATTTCTGTTTTTAAATTTTCGTCAAAATTTATTTCACTCACTTCATTGTTATTCATTTATTAGTTTGAAAATATTAAAAAGAAATTGTAGATTGATGTATAATCTTAACGAAAACAAGCAATGAAACTTCAATTTGTTAATTCAATTAAGATCCTCATGATGAGAGATTCACAGCACATCATTTTTTCCCCTTCGGTATCTTGGTTTCTTTTTTGGTGAAATTTGTTGTATTCTTTAACGTCGTTTTGATTATTAGAGATGAGTGTTAATTTTAAAAAGTGACATCCTTAATTAGTCGTTTCAGAAATTTCAATAATTTATAGCTTATTTGTCATGAACGGTTCAAATATTATTTTAAAAATATAAGCAATCATGTTGTGGCATATCGAAATAAAGAAAATTTGTAAGGAAATTTCCTTTATTAACTTACTCAAATACAACACATAAAAAATATTCACATAGAAGAAAATCAAATTATAAGATTTGTGCTGTCTAAGCACCAAGATAAATAGCACTAAGCATTCATTTTTGCCGTCATTCACCAAGAGAATCCCCGTTTTTCCCCCTCCGAACCCTCTCAACATTTCTCAAATTAGAAGTAGAGATTCTTTGTCTTTGAAGACACCGCTTGTAAGTCTTTTCTTCATGGAACAGGAGAAAGGTTACTCTGAAATGAGACAAAAGTTCTTTTTGCTTCTGATTAGTTTTTGTTATTTATTTTTTCACACATCAGAATGTACTGAGAAAATGAGTACCATGACCATTTTATTAAAAGATGATATAAAATAAGATATAAATCTGTTTATTTAATTGCATTAAATACAATAAAATGTATGAAAAAACTATTACTTGATTAAATAAAGCATAAATATTAACGTTATATTATATGCATGTATAATTATATATTGTAATTGTTTATTAAAAACGTAAAATATATTTCATAAAATACACAGTTAATTTATTGTCAGCCCAACACCAGAAGTTATAGTTTTTAACGCATAAATTACACATTACTGAGTACTCATGAGGAAATTTCAACTTATGTTTATTCACTACATTGAGTTGCAAACATACTATTCCAGTGAAATATATTTATGGAATTTCAAAATTAATTCAAATAATCAAATTATTAAACAAAAAAAATCTTTTATTATAATAACATTTTAATTAAGTATAGCGTTTCTACTCAAACTATCTGAATTTAGGTTTAACTTATCAGGCTCGTGCATGATTTCAAAATCAAATGCTTGTGTTGTTACATATGACACTTGGCGAAGCCAAGCCCCCTGGTTAGGGACTGAGTGAATGAAGACAGACAGAGCCCTTTCCGTTTTTGAACAGAGCATCCCCCTATGAGGGTGGCAGTACGACTTTTGGCTCATAAATGGCAGCACCAACTGGATCTCCGTTTAAAATAAAAATCAGAGAAGACCCAAAACCTGGCTCCTAACAGCTCCAGTAGTATTAATTTGGAATAGAAGACATTGCGACCAAGATATATTTTAAATGCTCCAGTCTCCATTAGTGAGCGGATCTTCAGTTAAGCCGGGACTCGAACTCACCACCTTTTGGTAACGAGAACGACACCCTAACAAACAAAACCACCTCCAGAATATTTAGTAGTGGACTTTCGAAATGAAGAAAATTTGTAAAATAATTATTTATTATAATTACACAAATATCTACATACAAATACACAACGCTACACGTTCATAATAAAAAGTATTTAAATAGAAGAAAATCAAATTAAAATTTGTGCTATCTAAGCACCCAGATAGTCATCCATTTTTGCCGACGTTCATCTACCGAATTTCTGATTTTTCCCTTTCTCAGGACACTATTGAGATTTCTCAAATAAGAAGTAGAATCCTTGCAATGTTAATTAACTTTAATGATTACTAAATATCGAAAAATATTATTCGATTCATTAACTTTGATTCTTCTCTTATTTAATGCTACTCTATGCAATAGTGATTACGACTATGCGAGCAGATTATTACAGATTCATTATTGATTTCATATTTTTCTTTTCCTTTCAGGAGACAACAGTTTCACTAAATTATTATATTTACTGTGTGTGATGTCTAAAATAAATTTGATTTTTGATATAGTTTACAAATTGAAAAAAATAATCATCAACTGCTTTTCTCTAAACAAAAATTCAGTTATCAGGGTGAAAAACTTTTTTGGTTAGAGATGACTGTTCTAAAATTATTTACTTTACCTATTTTAATGGGGAAAAAAAAAAAAAACGAAGAAATATCTTTCTTGTGAGACCTCACATCTTTTTTAAGATTAACGTAATTTGCCGCAATTTTTTTGATTTGTGTCGCCATCTATCGTATATTAATACATATGAATTAATTTTTGATACCCAAATAAGAAAAAGTTACATCTGTATGCGCATGCTGAGTAAGAATATGAAAAGTTTGAGATCTTCATACAGATACCGAAGACAATTTTTAGGCCAAATCACAAATTATAAGAACACGAAATTTTTAAACCATTTTTTTTCTCGTTGAAGTTAATAAAAGTGAATGTGTAAGAAAAATCTTTGTAAAGGGATCCGAAAAACACTGGACTTTTTCACACTTTGGGGCCCCATAGAAGAACGTAGTCGGAATTCTTTCATACTTGTACAATGATATTTACGGAGAATATTCTCCATAAATATTACATAAAATAAACAGATAATGAAGCCAAAAAAATGAGTTACTTGATACTTTATATTAATTCCACTCCTGATTTTTGAAATTATCCGTCCTTAATTACCATTAATGTTATAAATAATTGATAATTTCTAGATACATGATAAAGGCAAATTTGCACTCTCAATATTTAATTTATTTTTATGCACGATGTTGAAAACTTGTTAAATATTATGAAAATAAATTACTATGTCACTTACAGCTGTTCGATACCTTTGTGAAACGAAGTTTATAGTTTACATAATGATACCTTTTTTATCTGATACCTTAAATAAAGTGGGTAAATTTTACTCTATTGTGATTTTACAAACTGTCTGCATTTTTATAATGAATAATTTAATTGGCTCCTTTTATTTTTAAATTAATATATTAAAATGGATGAGTTATTAAGCGTAGGAAAGGACATATATTCTATAATATTTAAGTAAAGTATTTAATTTAGAATTGGTTGAAAAAATAAAACCATGTACTCATATTTTCAATGAACTCTTAGAAAATTATTCAAACCAAAGCATACAATTTAAGTTTCAAAAACTCGCTCGTGGAATATTTACAAAGCATTAATTTGTTTTAGGTAAAAACATGCACATAGTAAATTTAATAAACATGCGTAGAAAAGGAAATAATTTTTTTTTATTTAAAATTCAAATACTTAAAGTAACGAATGTTGGATTAAGTGACTAAAAAACCGTACTTTAAAAAGAGAAATTTAGAAAGTTTAACGAAACCTAATTAAGAGAAGTTACTTTTGATAAAGAAATAACCTATCTTTCTGTGAATTTCTGGTGCACTCTTATATCAGATGGAGTAAAAAAGTTCCTGCTCTTTTTTTAACCTTATTTGTAAAGTTAAATATTTATGAACCATGAAACTATTTACAGCTATTTTTCTTGAATAAATTCTATAGAAATGCTTCCATGTAGAATATCCGTTGTTTTGCAACACATCTTTCAAACACACGTATTAAATTTTGTTTCCTGTTTGAAAGTTTAAACTCTTGATTTAGGTAGTTATTTTGCGCCTACTGAAAAAACAATATTTTTGGTCATTATTACGATAAAGAAAATGTGTTGCAAGTAAAAGCAAGTTTGTGTAGGTACTTTTTTTTTTACTTTCAATAATGCTGATAGCTATCAAAGGAGCATCAAGAAAATATAATTATCTTGTTTAATGCATTGACAGAGATTCTCCTTACCTTTCTTATTGTCGGGTAAGGAGTTCTTATGACCTAGAGGTAAGCGCTTATCGAAATAGAGTGTTTCAATTTCGATTCTAACCTTTGTTAAAATACGTTGTAAACGCATTTTGTATGTGTGTGTATGTGGTTTTTTTTTTTTTTTTTTCCCCTCCTATATTACCTTTATAAAGTGGGGTGTTTGTTAGTTTCCTCGGTAACTTTCTTTGCTAAACTCCAAATGCAGTCACTATCTCTGAATTATGTATGCTTAAATGCCTGTGAATTATACATTTAAATGTTAGACTATCACTAATTAATGTAGCATTTTTATTTGGTTAATTAAAAATTTGAAAAAAGTATTCTACTTTAAAATATTTGCTCTAGAAGTTTTGCAAATTACAAGTATGCTATTTTTCTAGTTCAGAATCTCATTACAGTATGTAAAATTATCATACTGTATAAATGTGGAAGTAAAAAAAGAAAACTTATTATGCTTAAATTTAATGAGTATTATTTCAGATTCAGATTTCCTTTGTTAATAGTTGTAAGTAGAAATAGTTTCTGTAGTTTAAACATTAGTTGTGTTTAATGAGACATTTTAAAGAAAATTTGGTGCATTATTTGTCTAGTTAAATAAAATTCTTTTTTTGTAAAGTTTAACGAGATTATTATTAAGTTATATTTTAAGGAAAAATAATAGAACATTATCTCATATAAATTTTATAATAACATGTCTCATAACTCTCATTAAGGAGAATATTTTAAAAAGTAAAATTTGTAAGTACATAAAAAAATGTATATTTTTGGTAGAATTAATTTTACCTTTTTACAATCTGCAAAAAAAGTAATTACAATACTAGAAAATAGGGAAATTTTTAAGACAGATTTTCATCATCCAGTTATTGATCCAGATAAAATTTAATGCGTTAACTTTAATACTTATGTATTTTTTGCAATTCAAAAATTATTTTACTTTTGTCAAAGATATCCAAATCACAACAAATTTTAATGTATTAAAGAGGCAAATTTAAATAATAAAATGCACAAGCTGCCAAATTTCCTCTAGAAGTTTTGTGAAGTTTATCTTTTTTACATGTCATTATAAAAATAAAGTTTTAGTATATTGCTTGACATCTGAACCAAGATGGAAATTATGCTATTATGGAGCCAAAAGCACGTTAAAAGTACTAAGAATTTAATTCCTCTCTCTTAAATTGGTGGGAAAATGTGGAAAAGTGCTTGGCAGCCAGCTCAACTGCCAACTTTATTTGTTAAAAGCTGGTGCTTATAACGTACCATGATAAACATATGAACACAAAGCTTTATTGAATTAATTGTTAAAAGAACAATCACAACAGATTCGAACAACAACTATTTACTCAATAAACTTTCCCTTCAAATCAGATACAACACTGTAAGTTACGAGGGAAAAAACATTGTTAATTTGATTAATAAAAAATGTAATAGAATATAATTGTTAAATTAAGTAGTGAATGTAAATATACTTTAATTTCAAACAATTGCCCTTAATGCAAATTAACTGGTTTGTAAAATTACCTAATTAATGAAATTGTAACTTAAGACTTCATTGGAATTGAAATATGCTTAATTTTACCCTTTGAACTAATATGGAGTTTTCCAAACACTAATAAAATTATAAATCTAACAAAATTATTATTAAATTAACATCATAGAAAATTAATTACATTGATGTTAATCATTGTATACATTATATAATCTCAGTTAAGCAATTGAGGACTTAATTTATTAATTTTGAAACAATTTTCGGCTTTTTCAAAATAATATTACGAGATATCGAAATTTTTTAATACAAAGATGATATATTTTAATCCTTTTATCTCTTTTGAGGAGGACTTATTTTTCTCGCTTAATGTTTACATTGTAGATTATTTCTTTAGGAGAAAGAGTTATTGAAATTAATTTTTCTACTGAATAGAATGAAGCTCAAAATTCTGAGCTCCGATAACAAACCCTGTACATTTATTAAACCAACAAGACACACATTGACGTAATTTTTTCATTCCTAGAAAAATATTTGTTCATATATTGTTCAACAGATGGCGCTTTGTCATCATTGCTAATCATTCAAATAGCTTACCGGGATAGTACAAACCGCATTGAAATATTTTTATATTTTTCTTAGTTCTCTACACTGTTTAAATAACCTGAAACTACGCCAAATATTATTTATGGAGGTTGGTGGAAATTTAAATTTTAGTTTCAAATGTCTGAAGGCTTAATTCAAAAATTTTCTTTAGTATTAATGCAATTTTAAATCTCTACTACTTTAATATTAAAAAAAATATTTCTCATTTATTAGAATTATTAGTTATTAATAAACACACGCATAATACAATTACACTAAAAAGAAAAAAACTACAGATAATTTTTTTCAGAAATATTGCTCAATAATCTAATATTTTATTAAAATTAAACCCTATGAATAAAAATTATATTAATTAATTATGTAATTTTTTCTTAAAATTATATTAAGAAGAAAAAATTTAAAGATTCCTCAAAAATAAATTTTAACTTAAAGTAAAAAAATTCTTCTGAAAATTTTGAATGAAAGTTTCCTTTCCCATAAATGAGATTTTTAACCTAGATGATCTCTAGATTTGTGCTCTTTGAATTTATTTTGAAAATTATAATATATTACATTTTCCGTGCTTTTTCTCATTGTTTTTTTTCAAACTTGTTATTTTTACATTATAAGGTTTATTGTTTCAATTTTCTCCATTTACAAATGCTTATCTTTTATAAATTTGTATAAACAATAAATTATTGTTCAAAAATTAACAGAAACAGCAGTATATTTTATGTACTGTTGTTTCTGTTAACTTTAAAATAATTAAGTAAAATTTAATAATTATATATCATTATTTTATATTTATATAATTTTTTATTATGTCATTATTATTATTTTGTATTTATAATTTTAAATTTAGTAAAAGATGAAAAAAGTATTTTATTCAAGATAGAAATTCTTTCAAGAAAAAGACTCAACTTAAAACTCATTTATTATGATTAATCAAAATATATGCAATTAAAAAAAGAAGAAATTTTATTTATTATACATTTTATAACCTGCAATAATATCCCCACGAAATATTTTCAAAATATAAATATAAATGTTTTCAAAATATATGCAGTAGTTAACTATGCTACAACATTAGTTGTAAATACACAATTGAAAATGTAATTTGCTACATCAAGAAGAGGCAATACGCTACACAATTGGAATTTACATGTCAAAAAAAATGTGATTTGATATGCTAATGATTGTATGCGTCAACACATTCATATGAAACGGGTGGTGGTAATGATACATACAACTTGCTAAAATGAAATTATACATCATGTACAAATTGCAGTTAAATGTTATTGCCTGATGAAAATTGTTTATTGTGATGGCTCCTGTGTAAGAAAGAAAAATGTGGTTACTTGCACATTTTTGTCTTTGATAGAAGTAAAATTGTAGCCTACTGTCACTGTGGTTTATCATATCACAGTATTTTAATTTGCATCGGTTGAAATACCATAGCTGTCTACAGAATATGGAATCGATGTGTTCAGGACGATCATACAAAATATCGTGTTGGATCTCAGCAGTCTGCTTTCACCAACAGCAAAGAAAGGTGTTACCTGCAAGACCTTAATGAATAGAATAGCCACGTCCTAAGCCCCGAATAAAAAACAGGGTAGTTCGCAAGGTAACAAGTATTTTTGCAAACACTCCAACGATGTGGGCAACATCATGGAATTTTAATTTGGTGACTGTGGCTTCCACTACTATTGACGCTGCATCATATACAAAATATTTCAATGGTGTCCTCAAAGACAATCTTGAAAGCAAAAATGACAAAATGCTGTGTTTTCAAATAAATCCTGGTTTGTATGGAGAATCGTTTTAATCACATACGCGTTTGTCTGCATCCAGTAGAATCCATTAGACAGTGTGCATTCGAAAATATCATTCTGACGCAACGCCTAAAATGACGGTACTAGATTTCATTGAACACACGTCTTTGTCACCTCGTGTTCAAATTGCTGGCATTTTGAGCAATGCCATTATAATTATATGTGTGTATGTTAAGGACCGTATCTCTACCCTTTATTACAGCTATGCGAAACATTACTTTTTAAGAACATGCATGACTGTATGTTTTTGGTAATATATAAGCTTTTCTCGGTACGGTAGGTTTTCTGCTGCTTCTTCTCTAGCCCATTCTCCAAATCTCTCATAATATAAAATGTTCTGTCAAAAGTACCCGTGTGACTGGCTAGTCACCATACTTCTAAATCTATGAACTGTATTATCAAGTTGAAACTGCTAGAAAAAATTGCACGTTTACATGTCAATGACTCAATGACTAATTCACACTTAGTCATTTCTACAAAAGATTGTCACTCTGGTAATTTATTTTTCAGGATCTGTATTTTCAAATTTCTTGAAAAAATAATTTTTATTTCTAGTATTAATTATTAATCTATAAAATATATTTCATTGCTTGCATTTCTTCCTGGTGAAGCACATCGTGTAATTAAATAAATTCGCGCATGGAAAATTTTCTTCTAATTGAATTTAAAGGCGCATTTTATTATTCAAATTAGCTTCAATGTGTCAGTAGAATATGACAATCGGACATTGTTACGCATACCTATTTACCAAAGTACTGTTTTGAATTGAAAACACTTGATGAAGACTAACATTGTTTATGAGTTTGAAAAAGCTTTGTTAAAGTGATATTCTGAATAAATAGTGATATACCTTAAATTTTGAATAGCAACCAAGCACATTTTTTCTGAAAAATTTATTAGCTTATGCACTATGAATATATATTATTCATCTTTTCTATCATTTAAGATGTAAATGATAAATTTATATGAATACATTATTGCAAATGGCAATAAACTCTAGAATTCTGAAACGTTTGAAGACGCATTTAAATATTAAAGTGAAGAATTTACGTATAAGAAAAAAAAGAGAAAAAAGAAAACTAATCTGAACTCAATAAAAACAAGAAGAATATTCATACAGAATTTTGATTCGCTCTAGAATAGATGATGAAAAGTCTTGTAACACAAATCCGAGAACATCATATACCAATAACATTACTAAACATCATCTTTTCACGTGTAGCAGAATCTAAATGGGTGAAAGTTCTAATAGAACGTAGAACTGATTTGAAAAAGGAAAATAATCCTGTCCCCTATTTGAAAAACCTGTATTGGAACAGCTAATTCTGATTTCTATGTTTAGGATAATAATCCCTTTTCCCATCAATTAAATGACATAAATAGCACGTAGAGTTTAATACTTCCAAACAGGAAGCATATTTTACCCAATTTCAGTACATTGGCATTCTCTTAGTGCACAGTTATACCCAGTAAGCACAGTTGCTTGGTACCAGCTCCCAAAAAAACGCCAAAGCTAATCCCATTTGTTATAAGCAATTATTGGGGATGGTAATCAGAATTACCTTTACCATATCTAAGAGCAATAGAAGCCTGATTGATAAAGAAATAGATAATCTTCGAATTTTTTGAGCCAAATAAAAACTATAGTGCTGGAAGTGTACAAGTAGTGTTAAATATTCTTCAACTAAATGAGTATTTATGAATAATAATATCGGTGTTAGTATTAATGTAAGCCAAGTTATTAAATCGTGATTCAAAGTCACTCTATATGGGATTTAGCCCATTTAATTAGTTTCTGTATTGGGCTTAACCCATTTAATTAGTTTGAGTAATCTGAGATCCAATTGCATTCATTTGTTACAAGCCTAGTGAATCTCAATAACTTCAGTTAAAAATTTCTTAATGGAAATTAATGGTCTTTGATAATATCTGTATTTTCTAAGAATCCCATTAAGGTCTGCACAATAGAAACACTTTATTAGATTCAGAGTGGGCATTCATAAAATATTAAACTTCTTGCATGAATTTTGTAAATGAAAGGAATTTTCGGACTTTTAACATTTTGCTAAAAATGATTCAGATAACTTTCTAAAATTAATTAATTTTTTCTTTTTTTGAATAAAACTCTAGATTATTTTATAAATGTTTGCTAAAGAACATTTTTTAACAAAATTTAAGCGCTACATTTTTGCTTACCACATTACCATTGATTTTCTCTCCTTGATTGTTTAACTTATAGAAAAATAGCAGTGTGTGTGTATATATATATATGTATAACAATAGTATCTATTAGTAGACAATAGTACCCATTTTAAATTATGTTGGTGTTGAGATTCTTCAATTTTTTATAAAAACATTTTAAGTAACTATAAAAAAATTATTACTATTAAAGATTTTTTTTTCATTTCATTCCTCGATTATCTTATAATTGCATATTATAAGTATTGCGCAATAAGGCAAAGTTATTTATCTTTTATAGACCCGGAAATACACCACTTCATTGTATTAAAGCATTAATATTTTATTTCCGCGTTCTTTGTCAACTTCCAACCGCCCTCTTTTCGTATTTTCAGACTTTTAATGAGCAATTTTATTTACAGAATGATGCGTGAGCTTCCCTTAGATTATTATAGTACAGTTCTTAGTTCCAACAATCAATATTCCTAACATGTGTCCGAAAGGAAGCGGAAGAACTGTCATAAGAAAAATAAAAGACCACACCCTTGCCGTAATCTCCCGAAATGTCACGAAAGTAAAATCACCCAAGACGCGTTGACCACCTTTCCCAGCTCCCACGCCTAAAAAAATCACTCTACTGAGCACACAAAATACATTTAGTGATTTTCAGAACTCATGTGCAACATAACTCATAATATATTTTTTACTCAACTTAATATCCTTTCCTTTTCCTTATTTTAACTTAAATTTTAAATGTAAATATTAATTTGGAAACAATAAAAAAATTTTAACGAGAGAAATGCAATAAAATTTAAAAATATAAAATTTAACGTTAATGAAAAATAGCAAGTAACGTTAATGAAACTCTTATATCATAGTTATCAAATTTGCTTATTTTACAATTACAATAATAATTTAACACATCAATCTAAATTCTTTATGATTAAAATTTTATTTCAAAGTTCCGAATAAACTTTGCACAAATTTTACTAAAGTACAAATCCAAAATAGAGATCCTGGTGTATCCTTATACAACATTCTTCATTTAATTAAATAATTCTGAGTTTAAAAATTTTATATTTATTTACTTAAAATGGGAGGACACTATCGTGCCAATTAGAAATCGTTATCATCTCGCTAAACTTCAAAAATTTTCAGAGCTCAGTAGGCGATAAGTTTGGTCTCTATTATCACCCTTTTTTATCAGTTGGAGTCAGCCATGATAAGATATTGCTTTTTACTACCCCGGGAACCCCCTCCACCTACCCACTGCATTTCCTTGTTGCACCCACTCCACCTGTTCCAGAACATTTTTCCAGTCAGTTTCATGTTCTCGGAAATAACCATTAAGAGCTTCGAATATCTCAAAGCTGGTTGTTGTAATCGGCATATCAAAAGAGCATAATTCTTCATATAACTTTCCTTCATACTCAAACCTCACAAAACAAAGAAGGAGAGTTTTGTTTGTAATGTTCGTATATTCGTCTAATTGTATTGAATAAATTGATGCCACTTTTGCAACATTTTTATTATCTGATTGATGCACACTATTTTTATAATTTGATTTTCAATGTTTTCATTCATATTTTCGATTCTGTGCTTGATAGTATTAGCAGACATAGGAATTACTTTCAATTTCTGAACACCTTGCATTCCCAAATTCTGTTCACAGGCTTTTAACATACAAAGCTTAAACGATGCTTCTCCAATTGAGTACGGTTTTTGCATTTCGAGAACTGATTTGCCATAAGATACAACTTTTAGTCATGGAAACCTTTAGTAATAATTTACTTCCATGGTCATATTTCTCAAAACAGCAACTTGCTTTTCCATGTTTTCATGCATTCCTTTAAAACATTCTGAGGAATTTTTTTTTCTAATTCCGGGTGTTTTGAATTCAATTGTCTTTCAAGTTTGGAAGGTTTCAATGGATCATTAGGTAAGCTTTCAGAAAATACAAAGCAGGGAGGTCGTGGATCCAGCTCACTTCTTCTTCAATGAATATAAGTAGTAAAAATGATATTTTCTTGTCAGTGCGTTTTTTCTTCTCTTCATGCGTTTTTTCTTCTCTTCGTCTACCGTTACGTTTTTCTTCTCTTCATGCGTTTTTTTCTTCTCTTCGTCTACCGTTACGTTTTTCTTAATGATACTTGGTGAAGACAGGAAGGTCTGATTTATTGATCCGTTTACAGTTAGGTGAAGTTCTATTAATGTTATTATTATCGTTCTCAATACTTTTTGAATTACTAAACAATTCCTTTGTTTTTTTCTTTCCTCATGGGTTTAATTTGTTTGAATCTGAAATAAGAAAGAGAAAAAATTAAGAAAAGCAAAGCATTTTATCCCAATAAATATCAAATTAAAAAAAATATGCACAGGGTTAAGATTTGAGATCATACCTGTCTTAAAAAATACCAATATACAAAAGAAAATATACGAAAATTTCTTTAATAACTCAACAAATATATTGAATATATTTTATATTGAACTCAATATGTCCACAATTCCTTTACTGCTTCAATAATCGTCACCTTTAAATACTTCAGCTGATATACATACCCGATATACTGGAGAGTGAAATATTAGAAAAGTGTGAAACGAGGCGAGACAAAGCATGCTAAAACAATGCAGTTACAGCAGCATGACTTATTTACCATGGCATTAGTCTATGAAATGGCGTTTTTATAGTTTTTTACGCATTATTATGAATTGAATTATACATCAATGCATCTTAAAACATAACTTAAATTGATGAGTAAGTATATTCCACATTTACCTGGGGACAAGTGAAGTTTCTTCGCGGACAACTAGTGGTTCTCAGACCACAACTTTGCTGACCGCTACTTTACAGCACAGCTGAAATTGCAGCAAGTATTTATTTGAACAACTAACATAACATTTACCAATGAATTCAAAATGAGATTTTTCTTACGTAATAATTGAATGAGTTATGCGTATTTCCCGATATGGTCTTCATAAGGCATATGAATAAGAGAGAAATTTTTCAAAAATAATTGTTTATTCATCTCTGTGTTTTTTTTTTTTTTTTTTTTTAAAAAAAAAAAAAAAAAAAAGTTCTTATACCTTAGATTTTATATATTCCATTATGAAATGTGGCTTGGTTTAATGAGCGCTCTAATATCACATGTTTCACACGAGGGCTAACAAGTCTCAGTTTAAAGGGGATTCGACGTCAGAATCAAACCCAGGAACTATTGAATTGGAGTTCAGAGTGAAAAACTATTGAGGTACCATATTAGCCTCGAAACATAGGGTTATATATTAAATAATAACAATAAATACAAAATAAAATGGTTTTTTCAGGTAATTTATTTTAATGTATTCTTAGCTCAGCAATCACATGTGCATGACTTGCCATAATATAATCTTTAAATGCATTTCATGTCATATAATTTTAACGCATGTTTATTAAACTTGTTGTTATAAAAGTTTCATATTGGATAACGATTTTCATCCTGTCTTATGTACATAAAAGAATAAAATTATGAAACCCACATAAAGTAATGTTTTATTTCAAGCAGAAGAGTAAATTCTGATACTAGCAGTTTAATTAGAAAGATGTCAGAATATATATAAAATAACAAGAAAAGAATACTTTATTTAAGTAAAACTTCATGTTATTATCAAGTCTATTATTATAATCTACTTACCAAGGAATCAGTTATATCTTATATATTTTATAAAATGTTATTAAAGTTAGGAATTTCTTAAAAAAAAAAAAAAGAAAAGAAAAGAAAACTATCAGCTGGGCTTATAATTCATAACTCATAGCAAGTTTTGGATCATATGATCTCATTTTCTTTTATAACAAGAAAATTACATTCTACTCCAGATGGATGAAATATATTATACATTCTACAAATAGAAAAAAATAATAGAAAATCTAAAATAATTAGAAATATATACAAAAGGTATTGATACAAGAGATTTTAAGATCTTATTGATTTATCTTTCCATTTATCGATTTCCGATACTCTCAACTTTTCTTTCTTTCAATTAATAATAAATCACTTTATATGTGAGAAAAAATTTAACAAATGCCTTAGTTATTTATAAAATCTCAAGAGAAGTTTTTAACAAGAAATTATTCTAAATATGTTTTTAAACTATGTTAGTGTTCAGCAATGTGATTTTTTTATAGGACCACGATAAGAAAACTATTTTGTATTAGAGATAAAGGAAAATAAATTACACAATTAAGAAGTATTTAAAAAAATCAAATTTGACACTTTTACTCTCTTCCTCTGAAATATTGAGAGCGATGCGGGATTTCGAAGAGAGCGGACGTATGACCTAGAAATGTTTGTTTTGTATTATTTTATTATAGCTTCAATGTTTAGTCTTAGTATTCTGCATGATTTGTAACAGAGACTTCATATTAAATTTAATTATAAATTTAACCCCGAGATTTGTGCTCTGTCTTTCATACGAGTCACAAATTCGCTTCCCGAATTGGAGCCATCGAATTTTATAGATAACGAAAACAATACATAGAAACAAATTTCTGCTTCCCTCTCGCTTTTTTTTTTCTTAAACAGTTTAATTTTTAACCTCTTCGTATATTGGATTACTTCAACACCCTGTTGAGCTGAAGGCCCAACCGTGCGTATAGTGTAAATTTATGTTTTGCGAAGCTTTGCTCTGGAATTGTAAGATTCGTGTGCAGGTGTATACAAGAATTATCGTCTTCAATACTGAGAAATAAGTTTTAATCCGTTTTATCAATATAAATTTTATCTAATATTTTAAAAAGTTCTGAATAAAAAAAGAGAAATTGGGATTTTCTTTCCATTCGCTGTATTTTTTTTCTGCAATGAATACGTACATTGAAATTATTGTTATTTTCTTTGGAAATTGAAAAGTAAGAATTGTACGCATTTAAGGGTTATTCTCTCTTAAATGTGTACAATTACGCATTTAAGAGTTTAGAAAAAAAAGAGAAAATGGGATTAAAAGTATTGAATAATATAATAAGAAAATATTTAAGTTAAAAAGAAATATTGAGTGTATTATGATTTTTTTTTTTTTTTGAGGTTTTGATATTTATTGCTTCAAACTTAAAGTATTATATTTAATGTATTTAAAAATGATATGCATAATGTTTTACTTCTTTTATATAACTTAAACACATATATACAGATGTTTGAAAATTTGAGTATAATGTTACTTTGAAAGATTTTTGTTTTAAATTTTTATAAATTAAATGGTTTACTTTATTTCACGAAGCATATAAAGAATATAAAACTATTTTTATATTTTGTTTTCAAATGTTAAGAATATTTGATATATAAAAATTTATAAAGGTAAAAAAATTATAATATTAATGTGCATAGGTTTTGAAAAATATTTATTTTACTATCATAGTTTAATAATTAATTATATTGTGTATGCCTCTCCATGACA
>JAPDSC010141623.1:0-13744 GCA_026290005.1 Latrodectus geometricus
TTATTCTTTTCCATATAATTTGAATTTTAATTCCATATAAATGAATTTTATTTCAATATTTAGTCAAAATTATATTTTATTTCTTATAATGCATATAAAATCGGAAATATAGTTCTTTCTGAAAGTTTTTAACATAATTTTTTTTTTAACTTAGTTGAACACCAAAAAATTTAAACTAGACTTATTTAAAGTTATATTCCTTATTACAAATAAAAAAAAAATGTATCAAAGGTGATTAAAATTAATGACGTTTAGAAAAATTCTGCTGAAAGACATAAAGCAAAAATACAAGGTGAAATAATTTTGATGCATTCTTGCATCAAAATTCTTGCATCTTTTTGCATTTGTTTAGTAAATGATCATTCATTGCATCATTGTAATGATCATTCATGATCATTCAATTATTCATTGTATTTAAATCATTCATTTTTATCACTCTACAGCTACAGAAGTATATTGGGGACAATCTATCTTATATCCCTTTTCATACTGACATCTTCAATGTACGTTTCAAAACTATAACATCGAATTCTTTAAATTTTGTATTTATTAATTTATTCCTATATTATGAATTGTTCGCAATCAATGAAATAGAATAAAAATTAATCATAAATTTTTTGCATAGTAACAAAACAAAAAATAACTTGATTGATTATTAAAATAATGTTTTAGCTTGAAATTTTATATTGAAATTTTTAAAAAATCTAATAATAATGTACTTAAAAATGTTTTAACGTATTCATTATTTCAAAATAAAATAATAAAAATTTAATTTTTTTTACATGGTAACAATAATTTAAGTCATTTGTTTGAAATTTAGATTTTTCTAATACATGAAATCAGTAAAAATATATTTAACAAATAGCTAATCATCATTGTGTATATTGCTAAAAATGTAAAAATTATTTATTTTATTTTTATATAAGTAAGACTCTTACAAACATTTATTTTTATTTCTCATTAGATTTTTATTCTTTTTTGATTTTAAAAATGTGGCTTTTTATTTTAGTTATTTTATTTAAAGTGTTGCAATACATCAGTTAATTATCCTTAATTATAAAATAATGCTTATAACTTTTTAAAATTTTTCTTATATTTAAGCAGGCGAGATAATTTTTTTGAATATAAAACAATTGTTTATGCTTTATTTAAGCTAGTCTTCATGCAATATTATTAAGTTTCAAAGCATATCTGATACGCAAAAGTATGTCTGGGACAACTCAAACTAGAGTGTATAAATATTTGCAATCAAAAGAATAATTTTCGATTACTTCTTGGAAAAATAACGCTTATTCCTTCATAGTTTCTTCAAGGATTTTATATGAAAATGCAACCTTCGCTTGTAATAGGAAATCCGTACAAACACGTGCTTTTTTATTTACTATAAATTCCAAAAACGCGATTGAACAGGTAATAATTCCGTGACTTTATTTGTCTTTAGACTTAATGATGCCATTAAAATGAATAACATTCTAAATCAAGATAAATATCAATAACATTAACTTTTATATAGTAACATTAATCAATAAGAATTATCAAATGAAAATAACTAATAGTTCGGCTTAATATTTTCAGCGACTGTAAAATTGTATTATCTGGAATTTTTAATTTTGATTTTTTAATTTGGAATAACATAGTCTTATTTTGTGCATATAGTTTTATGTTATGACTAGTCACACAAAAATTAAAGTGTATAAATATTAACAAACGATTAAAAAAAATTCAACCTTTATTATAAAGATCTTTTGAATAATTAAGTTTTCTAATACTTGTATTAAATGTTTATATATTTGCAAATAACATATTTTAATCAAGTTGTGGTTTTTCTAATGATCCTTTAATTAAGTATAAAATCGTCATATAAATTAAATTAACCTAAGAAGATTAAAATAATGGATATCACGTTTTTCTTCTAATATGGAGCTAGCTTTAGAGAGGATGATGGTCAGGTGTCGAAATCGTTATTTTAAAACTGACTGTTTTGTGACTGTTTACACTTCAAATTGATCGAAATATGCAGCTGTGAAGGAAATTGTGATAATAAATTAATTCATGACATTTTAATAATAGTGAATTTTTTATCGTTAATTTTTTTCAATTATCTTTAGTAATTTAAATAATTGCAGTTCTTAATATGATCAACTCTAGGTTAAAGAATAATTTATTTAAATGTTGATATAAGCCTTTGAATTAAATTCAAATTCTAAAAAGTTAAATATATATATATATATATATATATATATATATATATATATATACATTGTTGCATTCTTTCATTATACTAGGTAATAACATTTTAAATTTTTAGTATAGTTTTCTGCATTGTATTAGCCACGTTGGCTTGGTTGGTTGTGGTGTTCAATTTCGTTATTGGAAGGTTATGAGTTCGAATCTCGACCCAGCTAAAAACCCTTGGAATATCTTAAGCAGTCAGATATTAGAAGTAAAAAAAATCCCTCTGTAGTCAATCTAATTAAAAAAAAATTCGAACAATTATATCTTATGATATATAAATTACTTTTTTCACATGTGAACTCACTGAAGATTTTATGTTCAAGTATAATGTTGACTGTTAAATTATATTTTTATAGATATTTGGTGACATTCAATTTAAATAAATAAAACGCTTTTTTTATTTTTTAAGAAATTAATAAAAATTTTAGTTGGAGTAACAGTTAAAATTCTAGTTTGTTTATAAAGTTCAAATTGGGAAGATACATTGTGTGTGTAGTTAATTTTAAAGATTGCATTGCGTTGCGGAAAAATTAAGGATTTTTGTTAATCGCTTAGCATTACATTTCTAAATCGAAATGACTCGCATATTCTTCTGTATATGTCTGATAAATATCATATAAGATCTGTAATAAAATTTTAACAAATCATTTATCAATACATTCAGTTTTTGTCAAGTTACTGCATATTTAATAAGTTTCTTACTTCTTTGACTACAATTTTATAAATTTTTCTTTTAAATTATAAATTTTAGTTTTTACAAAGTACTTTTTGTTATAAAAGTTCATAACAATATATTTTCTCTCAATCTTTGGGTATTTATAAATAGCTTAACTATCAATGTGTATACCTTAACTGAAATAGATGCTTTTGTTGTTAGTAAATAACGCAATTTTCCTATTAACTAAACTCGGTCAATATGTGATACCGAGAAAAAAGAAAAAACAACCAATGTGACATAGTTTTAAACAATACACAACACTAAATACGGCTGCGAAAGGAAGCCGAAATAATGAATCAATTGACCGCAGGTCATTACTTTCGCTGGCTAGTTTTCACTGTGATTTACGATTTCATTGTTTAAAAGAAAAAAATAGATCCCAAAATGTGTAATTTCTACATTCTTTTATTTATAGCAAAACATACTTAAAATAGTAAAAGCGTAACAAATATATTGAACAACAAAAAAAATTCTGTTTTTTTTTTTTTTTTTTTTTTTTTTTTTTTTTAAATTGGTGATTAAAGCATTATTTACTAGAAACTATATTTTGTTATTGCCGCCTGCTTTGTCTAGTGGTTAGCGTAGCTGACTACGGATGGGGAGGACCTGGGTTTGAGTCCCAGCTCGGGCATGGATATACTTTCTCTTTCTTATTCTGTGTTTATTGTCCTTTCCTGAGATGATGTATGAATGTGGCCCTCCCAAACTATAAACGGGTTTTGTGGTGGTGTGACGTGGGTAATGCTATTCGCCTCCGTGAATTGGTTCACAGGTGCCCACCGGGTAACGATAAATGAGTAGTAATTTCTGACTTTGTTGTGGAGACGGGTTAATTACCCATTGCCCACCATTATTAAAAAAAATATTTTCATATTTCCTCAATTGAATGCTGAAATTTTAGAATTCTTTTTTAACTCAAACAATTTAGAATTAATCTGGGGTTAGAGCATTATTAATTTTAGAAAAAATCTAAAAAAACAGGTGAAAGAAAATTTAGAATTAATAGAAAGAAATATAATATTGAATGCCAGCTTTGTCATTCAATGATATTTGAAAACAGGAAAATTTAATATATTTTAATTACAAAAAATAATGATGGAATTTTCTTGCGAAACTAAAAATATATCAAATCTGATTTCAAAAATGAATACTAAATACCTATCAAGTAAAAGGAAATACGTTCAATTCTTATTAATGTAGAATCCTATCTCCAATAAAATACCCACTACAAATGAAAGTTTTTCGATACCTTAAGTAGTTGTCTGTCATTTACTACTTGAACGCCAGTGGCTCAGAAATTTCACGCCACTTCAAATGAGATCAGCAAAGTAAATCTCCATTTGGCGCGGTGTGTGATTGGGAGGGTGACCACATTCTCCCTCATTGAATTGCTGAAGCTCCGTAAGCTGGAAATGTGCCCACATTTAATCTATGATGAATCTGACAAAGTAAATCACCATTCGGCGCGGTGTGTGATTGGGAGGGTGACCACATTCACTCTTATTGGATTGCTGAAGCTCCGTAAGTTGCAGATGTGTCCACATTTAATCTGTGGCGTCCAAAGTCCTTCCGCTAGTGTGACATGAATAGAGAGTGGAGGAATACAGCTCAGGTATGACCTCGTCCCCAAACCGTGATTCAACTTTATGAGGGGCTTGATGATAAAGGGGTATTTTAAACACCTTAACTTTAAGATACAGTCCGGACTTACCAGTATGCATGTAATTTACTACTTATAATTATAAAACTTTTGTTGCTACGAAAATTAAAATATTTGAAGATTACATAATGATTTTGAGATGGAATTCATTTAGATTCTGAAGATAGCTCAAGATTCAATACTTTCTAAAAGTAGCTGAAGATTCAATAGTACATATTATTCCTTTGCTCTCATAATTTCTTAAATTACAAGACGCATTTGTGTTAGGTTGGAGATTTTCATAATTTTTTCTTATATTATTAATTTATCTCCAATAAATTCCTTTTAACTGAGATTTGGTTTTTTTGAAGCTTATCTATAATAATTTTTAACCATTTACTTTATTAACTATCTTGCTTTACTATATACAATACTATTAATCCATACAGATTATAAAATGTAAACATGTCTAGATAAAATAATAAAAATAAAATAAAAATTACAAATTGATAATCGTGTGACAAAATTCTTATATTGGAAACCAATGTGCAACAGACCAAGGGGAAGACCAAAAAGAAGACGGCTGAATTATATGTTGAATAACCTATGTTAAAATGTTTGAAGATAACCAACTGGAAGAAGTCTGAAACAGATCCGTCTACAAAGAGATTGTATGGCAGGCGTAGATCCATGCCTGACGGTAAAATCATTCAAGAAGAAGCTATTATTAGAAATAGTTTTTAATTAATACAAAAGAACCACAAGTACAATGCTTACGCATTTAAAAAATGAAAACTGTATTAAAACAGGAAAAATGTATAATTTTTAAAATCATATGGGGACGCTGATTTAGTTCTTAAGACAAAATATGTCTAAAACAAGAAAACCAAGCAAATTGAATTCGCCATTATAACATTCACATGGTGACGTCAGGATATTTTTTTTTATACAAAATTTCCTATTTTTTTCAATGATGTGATAAAACAGCCAAAGACGATAACACTAGGTATTACTTAGGAAGACATTCAATTATAAACATTATTTTAGAGTATTTAAACACGTGGAAAAGGAGCTGAAAATGTTTAAAATATTTCAATTAGATGACTGTTAAATAAACCAGAAACTTCATATTCGAGAATCTATTCTTTAAGTATTCCTCAATGATTCATTGGGTATAATCAATCTTCAGAAAAATTCAATTATTTCATCATCGAATCGCACAACAAAGTCGATATTACATTCACATACTTCAATCATCATAAAATTTCTTTGAAAGTGTTCTTATGTCTCCAAATAGATATTCTATCCCTTATAATGAGGATACCATCTTTTAATGTGAGATTTCCAATGATAGTCATGTTTCTTTGTCTTGTCTCTTGAAAAGGACTTTCACCAATCTGAAATTATCTTATTTCTTATTATATATTAGCAACTCTCATATCTTATTAGAACGAATCGGAATACTAAAGTGTATTACTTATTCATATTTTACAGAATCAACAGCATACAATACTGACAATATTCTTTGAATTATTTCTATAATCCGGAAATTATTGAAAAATAAATGACCAAGATATATTAACATCTTTTAGCGACTACCATGTTTTAATTAAATATTCAGTTTACAAACATTCATTACCAGCTATTCATCTTTCTTGGATGAAATAAAGGAGGAATATAATCCAAAGTGACCCAAAGAATTCTTTTGTTTGAGCATTCAAATGTGTCCTTTCGAATTCTTTTCTATTCTTATGCCTTAACCCAGGGAGTCAATAAAAAGTCCTATTTGCATTCTGTTGTTTATATTCATAAGATACGACTACTATCGTTCCATCTCAAGCATTTCTCATTTGTCGTTCTTCTTTTAGACCATCTTGTTAATGATATGTGATAATGCTCTTTAGAATATTAAATTTTTTAGATTTGATTTTTAAATTTAGGGTTAGAGGTATCGAAACTTTCGATCACGAATTATAAGAATCTTGGAAATTACAAGGGTTACTCTGAAATTTTTGAGATACGCGCAGACGAGAATTTACGAAATAAAAATAACGGTTTAATTTTAAAATACAAAGTATTTTAACACAGAAGACGATTTTTTACTGACTTACTTCAACTTGCTTAGCGTAGAATAAATTTTAAACAGAAGAGAAAATGAAGTTGAGGCACAGAACATTTTCGTGCTATGATTTTCTACGATTTTAAAGCAGGATTAAACCAAGAAGAATGCGTTCAACGGTTGCAATTAGCATTTGGTGATGAATCTCCAGCTCGTGCTACGATATTCAGATTGTTTAGAGAATGTAGAAGAGGTCGCAATTTTCTTCAGGATGAAGAAAACACAGGAAGGCCACCGTTGGCAGTAATCCTGGATAATGTGTCTACCATACGAAAAATATTAATGGACAATAATCGCTGTACCTATCAAATGATACAGAAGGAATTTAACATTGGATCAGCAGCCATACACAAAATCATTCATGAAGAATTACATATGGAAAAAGTAGTTTGCCGTTGGGTTTTCCATAATCTAACTGAGCACCAAAAGAAGAGTGTGTCAGAATCAATAAAGAAACTCTTAAATTGCTAAATGATGGTGGCCACCCCATCATTTCTAAAATTGTAACAGGTGATGAAACGTACATACCGTTTTTTGACGTTCCAACACGTCAAGAAAGCAAAGTATGGGTCTTTGAAGATGATCCCACGCCGACAATGGTGAAAAAACAAAGCGCACTGAAAAAAGTGATGCATGCCGTTTTCTTCAGAAGCACGGGATTGGTCAAAGCCATCAAATTGGAAGGACAGAAGACATTAACAGCAAACTGGTATACCACTAAATGTCTTCCAGAAATTTTACAAGAACTTAATGCTAGGGTACTAATACTTCACCATGACAATGCATCTTCACATACAGCTGGATTAGCAGTTGAGTTTCTCAAACAAAAACAAATTAAAGTGATGGGACATCCACCGTATTCACCTGATCTAGCTATGAGCGACTTTTGGTTATTCTGTAATCTAAAAAAGAACTTACGTGGACGTCGTTTTCATTCTGAAGAAGAGATTGTTGTGGCCATAAATGCATTTTTTTCATCTATTCCAAGAAATGAATGGCTTGAGGCATTTAATCTGTGGAAAATTCGTCTACAAGAGTGCATTGATGCTGGAGGAGACTACTTTGAACACACCTAAAATTTTTTAAGTATAACTTTAAAAACCTAGTTGTATCCCAAAAATTTCAGAGTGACCCTCGTATTTAGATTTAAAAGCTTATATCTTATTTCCTTTTGAATTTTTTTTTGGAATTCTCAAATATAAATTCGTTTGAATGATTTGAAAGCTTAATGGGCATGTCATTATTAACATCTAACACTTATAATTAAATATACACATTTAAAATTTATTGAAGTATAGTTAATAAGTTTTTAATTGAAGATATATATTAGTGAATAGTTATTAATAATTTGGCACCATCGCAAAAAGGTTTTCTGTGCAATAATGTTTATGCATAATGCTCACACTGACATTATGCATTAGCATTATTGCAATTAGAGGCTAATGGAGTTTTCATTTTAATGCTTAATAGAGATATAGTATTGAGATTTTTTTGTCACGTGGCTATGTTTGCGGTATTGAAATGAGAGTATAAAGGCATTTCATGGTGAAGGAAGTAAAATGGAAAAATAATAGACCTACCACCAGTTATTTTTATTATTTTTTTAAGGCATATTGTTGTCCTATACATTTACCATTTTAGTTAGAACCAATGGGTCTATGCTACTCTGTAAAAAAAAATACCGATATTTATTTATAGTCTTATTTTGAAACAAATGAGAATTATTTTCAGTATTTTTTAAGTACATAAAAATATTTTCATGTTCTATGAAAATCTCTGAGTTGTTTGAATACCTTGATTTATTTCTTGATGATAAAAGATAGGTTACTTATTTGTATAAAAAATATTTGAATTAAAAAATATAGTCATTAAAAATTTTTTAAATTAAATATTGATTTTTTAATAGTTTTCAAAATTTATAAAATAAAAAAATAACATTATAAGAAACAAAATGCATATCACTTCTAATTATGTAAATACAAGTTTCCCAATGTATTTATTAATCCAATTTAATTATGCTTTTTACTAAAATTTATTTGTGGTTTATTGGCTTTTAATATTTGTAAATTACTGTAATATTTTTTTTTTTCCAAACATTCGAAATTTGGCAATAAATGCGTCGACATTCTTTTGTAAAATATTACAAAGACAAAAATTTGAATAGAATTTCCCTTTGAATAGATAGCGAAAAAAAAAAACTTGTCACGCTGAATTTCATTAAAAAATGTGGAAATCTCATTTCTAAAGCACTATTTTAAATTCCGAGTTTAAGACGCGTAATTTAGAATTCTGTTTCGAAATTTGAATATTTTGTCTGGATACATGTTTGACAGTTAATTATGGAGTTTCTACTGAAAATGTCAGAAATAAATCTTCCTGCAAAATTGTCCCAATTTTGTCTTTATATTATTCGCTTAATGATATATTTTATTCTATTTTACAAAATAGTGCCCAGAATGTAAAATATTAATTGCCTTTCTCTTATCTGCATATATATTTATCTATGGAATGGTAGACTTTTAATTGTTACGAGTTTCGAAAAAGATTTTTAATAGTAGATATATTTAAACAATAAGAAATTTGTTTCTAATAACTAAAAATTTGTCTTTTCTTTTTTGAGAAACATTTTTTGGGAACTCATTTTATGCCTCTTTCATTTGAATTTATTCATTTGAATTATTTATATCAATATAATTTCATTTTTTTTACAATATTTCTTTTTATTATTTTTTGGTTGAGAAACTTGGATCAACGTTTTCCATTAGAGAACCATAAAAATCTTCGAAATGTGGATTTAAGTAAATCTATTGTAGAAATCTCGGATTTTTAAACCAATTCCTATAGAATTTCTCCCAATTAATCTAACTCCCGCCTCACTACCCATTCAACGAGGTTTAGCCAATAGCTTCAAGTGGCAACATCATAAATTACTTTTGCAAGACGTGGTCATGGCTTGAAACCACCTTAAGAAATTGGTGTTTCAGCCGCGATGCACTTGTCAATATATCCTTGGAATGATGTTACAGAAAAAAAATATTTAGGTCTTTTTCACATGCAGGACTTATTAAATAAACCATTGTATCAGAAAAATCTAAGAACATGTACCTGACGACTTGAGAAAAGATGAGTTGTCCATCCATGAACTTTTACAAAGACCTTTGCTGACCAAAATCTAATTTCAGGACTTCTTAAAATTGATTTAGATGTTATTTATAAGTAAAAACTATCGGAAGATTAAATAGTTGAAAGCAATAATGAAGGAAAATGAAAAACTTTCAAATATTAAGCAAGAAGGAAATGATGTAGAGATGTGAGCATATCTACAAAACAAGCAAATAAATAATTAACATTAAGGTACATTTTTGAGAAAACAAAATTAAATGCTTTGCTACGTTGGAAAAAAAAATGGAAAAATGTTTTCTAAAAATATAGTTTTGAAAAAGTAAAAAATAAGTGATTGCTTTGCCTGTTTTTACCAATAAAGAGAAAGTAAGATTTGTTTTTAAGTCTTAATTTTATTTTGCATGCTTTTTATGTAGTAAGTACATATAATAAATATTTCTAATAGTTTGTTTATAAAAAGAAAAGTAGTTTGATAAAAAAAATCTAACACTTATTTTATTTTATTATTATTATTATTTTTTTATTATTATTATTTTATTTTTTTTATTTATTTTTATTATTATTATTTTTTTTTATTTTAAAAATTGTTTTATCAGTTTCCACTAGTTCACAAAAT
Source organism: Latrodectus geometricus (assembly GCA_026290005.1). Taxonomy (NCBI): domain Eukaryota; kingdom Metazoa; phylum Arthropoda; class Arachnida; order Araneae; family Theridiidae; genus Latrodectus; species Latrodectus geometricus. The sequence goes on from JAPDSC010141623.1 coordinate 10,451, forward strand.
CAAGTGTCTGCTGAAATAATAATAAGAAATAATAATTAAAAACGTATATTTGCAGTAAGAAGAACCCAAGCTGAAAATATTATCAAATACTTTAATTGAATTGACGACTCATTAAGAACTTAATAATGGTCTTTAAAAGTAGAAAAGGGACAGATTTTTAAAAGGCTTACATTATTATGGAATTATAGGATATTTTATGAATTGTTCCATTTGTAGAATTAGAAGATCATCTTCCTAAACTAAAACTTAAAAAAATTAGGAAAATGAGGAAAAATTCAAAATTTCTATTACACCTTTTGGCATCGATATTATTTTAGAATGAAATTGATTAGATAGAAGGAGTAAAAGTCTTCTTTGCAACACAAAATACATTTGTGAAAAATGTGTTTAAAAAGTTTCCAAAGATTATATCTTGCAACAAGAAATGGAATGAAAAATGCACATCACAATTTTCTGAATGAAATAAATGTATTTCTCCTGATAAAAAATGTTTAGTTTATAAAAATTTATAAAACTGAATCGGTCTAATCAGATTTATCATTCTAAAAATCACTTTGTGAAAGTCTTCAGAAAAAAATTATGCTTAGTCGTGACCAAAATAGTCCATCAACAATTATTAGAGGACATTTTTTTTATAAAAGATACATGTTGCCTTTTTTAATAAATCACAAAATTTGTTCAAATTTAAGTCAGTGTGTACCACAAAGGAATGTTAGAAACATTTTATCTTCGTTAATTTAACAGTATGCTCGTAAAAAGTTATCAATGATTTTGACGAAAGATGATGCTCTTTCATTAATCAAAGTAGTGAACGTTTTTAGGAAGTAGAAAAATTGAATAATCAATTTATAAAAACGTTCAATCAGTCCTTAGTAAAGAGTTAATATTTAATGCTTAAAAATGTTACATGCAATAATTTGGTGAAAGCCGTCCAACCTGTCTAGTGGTTAGCGTAACTGACTACGGATGAGGAGAACCTGTGTTCGAATCCCGGCTCGGGAATGGATGCACCTTCTCTTTCTCTCTCTGTGTGTTTCTTGTCCTTTCCTCAGATGATGGATGAATGTGGCCCGCCCTATAAACGGGTTTGTGGTGGTGTGGTGTGGGTGATGCTACTCGTACCTCCGTGACTTGGCTCACAGGTGCCTGCTGGGTAACGATAAAAGGAATAGCAGTTTCCGGCCTTGTTGCGGCATATGGGCTAATGTACTTACTTGCTCAAGGGTGCCCGCCATTAGAAATAAAAAATAATAATTTGGTGAAATTTCAGATAGTTTGAAAAGAAAATTGTGAGACAAAATGCCAATGATTTTTTCTAATTTCATTTAGAATGAAATTAGAAAAAAAATGAAGCTAAAACAATTTAAAGAAATCATAAAATCCTAATTATAATATTTCATTCATATATTTGATTTTCAAATACGTAAACACGTAAAACACTTAAAGTAAATACAAATTATCAAAATGATTGCAATTTTTAAACGTAGAATGTTTTTGAGCATTATATCTCCTTTTGTCTTCATTTAATCCATTGAACCATTTTCGAATAAGCTTGATTTACAGTCTGGTGTATTTTGTTGCATTATATTTTCTAGTCCAAGGTTAGTTAAATGGAATACGTGTAAATAGCTTATCCAGGTAGATAAATTTGAATATGAAAATCTATCTCATTATTTAAAAAATTCCTGCAAAAATATTTTTCCAGAAGAAAGCCATTTGCATTTGTGAAGAGTTGACGGAGATAAGATTCTGTTGCCAAATATTTTTCACTCGTTATCGTTTTCACATTTCCATTCGTATTTTTATTCAAATGTCGTTTTAGTTTTTCACAACTCCTATTAATCAAACAAAAAACCGCAAAGGAATATTTTAGTGTCAAATGTCACCTTTCCAATGAGCATAAATTTGAAATTGTTTGATAGATACCTCACGAGATAGCGATCACTACAGACGTCTACCGAAAAAATAATGGATAACTTTTTCCCCAAACTAATATATTGGGTATATTCTTATGAAGTATAAGATTTAAGAAAAATATATATTATAACCTAATATGTTGGGTATATTCTTATGCCAATATGCTATTTTTATAAGATATAATATACATATATTCCCTTTTTATTTCGATGATTATTTAATCTGGAATTTAATATTTTACAATATATTGGGTATATTTTTATGAAAACATCTTAAAATATATTTGGTATATTTTTATGCCAATGATATTTTTATAAGATATAATATGCATATATTCTTTATATTTCGACGATTATTTAATCTGGAATATAATATTTTACATTATATAACTTAATTTTTTTTAAGTAAAAAAATTTTAAAATAACATCTTCAATAAAATTTTGTAATTTCTTACAAAATTTCCTAAAAATAATTTAATTTTTTTTGTAAGAAACTCTGTTAAACATGAATTTCTATTTAATGAATATTTTTTATAAGTTCAGAAATAATATTTTTTATATTCAAATACTTCAGAATAAAAATATCATTATAACCAATAGCGCACATGCAATATAGTATTTATAGTATTAAACTAAAATGCTTATTGTTTGAAGCATTTATAAACTTTTTATTATAAAATACTAAAATTTATTTACTTATGTTAAAAAAATGTACAAAATTGGTTTAAACAAATAATTTTGCTTTCAAATTTGTATAGAAGTTTATTTTTGTTTTTATAGGAAAAATGATTACGTTTTATGTTAGAAATATTCATAAAATAATAATTTTTTTAGAAAAAGGTTTGCATAATTTTTGATTTGTAAGAAAATAGGAATAAAAATGAAAAATATTTGAATTAAAAACACATTTATTGTTTTATCATCACTTACATTAAACTACAAAGCTAAATTTTTCTTAAATCTTATACTTCAAATATTACATTTTTTATTGTAGTAATTTAATAGCTTACAGATGGTCTGAGTAATATGTTATTCTGTTATTCTCGAAAGAAATATAGATAATTATTTACATTTGCTTTAATTATTTACATTTTCTTTATACAAATTACTTTGTAACGTATAATTTAAATTATTGAATTATAATTATGATTAATGTAAGTCAAATTATTAAAATGATTTTTATGCTATGAGTATAACTAAATTTAGTTTCTAAATTTTATTTGTAATATTTATTTCACTATTTTTCTTGGAATGAAATCTTATTATCATCAACAATTTAAATAATTTTTTTTTTTTTACAAAAGTATTTAACGAATGTATCTCTCGATCTCTGAAGATAAATATGATTTTTTTAAGAAAATAATTATTTATTAAAATA
>JAPDSC010141623.1:19380-30370 GCA_026290005.1 Latrodectus geometricus
GATAGATAGATAGATACTTAAGGGCAGAGCACAATGAAAATATAATGTGTGAGCCTATTCTTATCATGCATAAATCTGTCTACCTTGAAAAATAGATAAATAAATATAATAGATAAATAGATAAAATAGATAAAAAAAAATACTCCTGCTTGAAATGTGTAAATGTACAATTACCCTTACAAAAGACTTTTTTTAATATAGTCTTTATAAAATTGAAGTTATTAAAATATGCAAAAGAATCTGACAAAATGAAAGCTTTGTTCAAAATGCAAGAAATAATTTACTTCGTTGCGTTTTGAAGAAGCATGTGGTGTTTGGTGACGACGCTACCATTCTGCAATAGCTGTGCTGAAATATGAGTCACCCAGCTCATAAAAGAAAAAAGAAAATACCGGCACGCAGAGTTCGAAATCAAAACATTATGGTTCCTTAATTGATGGATACGCAGAATTTTTTTTTTATGTCGATGGACTTATGCTATTATGAAAAACATATTCAAAACGTGACATATTATGTAACTAAAAATACATAAGTGCCCTTGAAAAGAAAGCGAATTGTTCTTGGAAAAAGTGATTGGAAAATTTTCATGTTGCATAAGTAAATGGATGTTGGATACAAGTTCTATATTTTTGGAAGATAGAATCGAATCTCAAAACTATTCAGAAATTTTTGAAATGATTTATTGTTTAATAGGCAGTGATGGTAAAGAAAACGAAATATTTAAAAGGTAAATAGTTGTAAAATCTAAGACTCTAATTTAAATGAAAATCCCTTTTAAAAATATCATAAATATATATTAATGAATAAACTACACAAAAAACGGCAAATAAAATTTCCTGGAATAGTATTTTAATTTAATAACATTTAATTCATTGAGAAATGGCTGAGCAAAAACATTATTTTTTTCTAAGTCATTTTTTGTACAGGGAAAACAGGTTTTCATTTATTGATATTGAAATACTCTAATTTATAAAAACTTTTGTATTTAATAAATAAATATGAGAAAGAATGAATCTATTAATCACTTGTAGATTCTGGTGTAATCTTCTTCTAAAAATGTTTGGTTCAAGATGATAGTCAAGAAATAATATCCCTATAAAAATGGCTTTTGTCTGTTTTCATATTATCTGTTAAAAAATTGAATATTCATGACTTTAAATCTCGAATAAATATTACATCTATTTAAAAGCCCAATTCTGATTAAAAAATAATATTTAATAAAAAATAAAAATTGTACCACACATAGACAACTATATGTTCGATAAAAAAGTTGTTAAACTTTTATTTTTCAATCATTCCTTTTCATTATTAAATTATACTCAAAACTATTCAAAATAAAAACTTTTAAAATATATGTGACATCGAAGTTCTATAACATTTATGTTATCACAATATAAACACATTTTTTAATATGCAATTTTAAAGTCAGTTACAATTTTGATCAGTCGCTGTTTGTTTATTACGAAATAAATAATGCAAAGTGATATCAAAATAAAGTAATTAATTTTCAATCAAGGGAATTTTCCCGCAAGAAGAAGGTAAAGTTTATGATGGGAAAATAAAATGGTGTAAAATCTCCTAGACTTATTTATTAATTATTATTATTTCTCTCGGTTTTGTCGTTGTTGCCTACCTGTAAAAAAATGTGGATATTTTACAATTTATTGAAACTAATAATTATCCTTATTTTTCAGAACACCATGAGTGATAATTAACAACATGTACTTAAAAAACATTAAAAAGTAATTTCTGATTTTTTTAGCTAATTATCTTCCATTTATTTAATATAGTTCTTTAATTTTGTGGTAATTTAGTTCAGAAAATAGCGTATGCTTACTTTTTAACTATTTTTTTACCTTTTAAAATCTTCCTAAATTCCCATTCTGTCTGTCTTTCGATTGTTTCTTCAGGGTTTCATTAAGAACGGTTGCAAAAAATTTAATTAAATTTATATCTAGATTTCTAACTTAAAGTGAAAGCTATGTTTAATTTCGAAACTTTGGTTATAGTATTAGTAATTAATTTGAAACTTAATTAACATTGATTGAATTTCTCTGTAAAGTTGCTTAAGCAGCAATGATATTAATTTAATCAGTGTAGCACTCCTCTCCAGAAAGAACTGAAGAACGTTGTTACTTTCCCATTTTAAAAATGCTTAAAATCTTAAAAAAGTGGGAAAACATTTGCTAAATCGAATCTTCTTTATATTCCACTATCTCACACATTTTTTTTAAAAAAAAGATCACTGTTTAACATTTCTCAATTAAAACTTTCTTTTTTTCGGCCGTTTGCGTTTACTTTTTTCTCAATACACCGCTGATAAGAAAGGCATTTGAACGAGGTGAAAGGAAGTTCCGTTTACAATATTCAACAACGTTATAAAAGAGAATTTTCAATCAATTCAGTATAAATCAACTGAAAACGAACCAATACCTCATTTGATTTGTTTTTAGTCGATTTATATAAATGATTTATTTCAAGGTTTAAAATAATTTTTTAAATAAAATTAGAGTAATCGTATATATAATTAAAAATAACAAAATGTCAATAATATTTTTCTCTAAAGCAAGTTTTCCCTAAAAATCTAGATTTCCGTTTTCCATTCTTATAGTAGTAGTTTTTTTTTTTTTTTTTTTTTTTTTTTTAAAGTTTTAAAAAAAATAATTTTTATTAGCAATATTTTTCAACATCTCGCCATTCTACGTAAAAATTAACATTAGACTTAACAGAATTTGATCTTATATACTCGAAAAAGATGAAGAAAATTGAAAATAAATTATTGTGCTTTCATTTCTCATCTGCTCTTATAATTGATCGTCAAAATAAATGAAAAAAAACTGTTTTTGTTTGAATAAAAATAACTTGATATGCTTGTTATTGAATATATAAGAATTATTATCACATCATTATTTATATGAAACGACCTATTTATTTATATTTTAGTTGATAAAAATAAATGTTTGTTTTAGGCTATAGCATAAATCTATATCAAAGTTTTGAATTATCGCATATTACTTTAGATTTGAAAAACCGCAAAACAATAATTAAATTCTATAAAATATCTGCATGATATTTTCTCCAACAATAAATATATGTACAAAAAATAATGCAAAAGTTTTGCTGTATATGTTTAATAAGTTTAATGTTTTAATAATTAGGCTGTTTACATTATTATGCATATTGATGTGAATTTATGAATTATAGAAGGAGAAATAATCTTCCACTGTTTTTGAAATTTGTATGTTGAAAACAGAATTTTATAATTATTGAACTAGTATAAAAAATTTGCTTACTGTAAAATTTCAGCATTGTAGCTATAATGTTATGTCATTATAAAACAAATTAAAAGAAATTCATTTTAAAACCGAACCAAAATATTTCAAGACACCATGTTGGCCTCAATATTGAAACTATTTATTAAGTAAAATAAAATTGGAAGTGTTTATAAGCAATTTATAATTATTTTTTTTACTATTTAATTATTTACTATTTTTTTAAATGGAGAAATAAATCAAAATCCAAAACTATAAAATGATGATTGTAAAAGAGTACAATAAATATCTCTAGAACATCTTTACCAAATAAAAGAAATTTTTTTATAGTTGAAAAATGCGTGAAATCGATATATTTTTTAATACTTTTGCTACTATCACAATTAAATACTAACTCTATCAACAAAAAGCTTTTTATCCGTAAACGTAAACAATCCAAAAGATTCTGTCATTAAAATAAGTTATTGTGTTCTAAAATAAATAACCTCTAACATTTTAATTTCATTTTTAATACTGATGCCATAACACATGTCACAAACTTCGCATTCAATTCCTAAGCATCCACGGAAACTTAACAATTCGTAAATCCAGCGCTTCGCATCTGGCATAATTATTGCCTTTTGAGTGTCTACCATCGAGCAAAACAGACCGTCTCCCTTTAATTAGGTATTTATTTGTGATTGGATGGATTTCCACGGAGAAGGAATGCAGGTGGTTCGTGACGGGTGACACTGGGAAATTGTGAGGCAGACTTGCAGATATCACGTGCAGAGCCTTGAAAAGATAGTGAGAACGAAACGCAAAAGGTTTTATTATTATTATTATTTTTTTTTTTTTTGGGAAGCTCTAATATATCGCGAGATAAGGTGGCCTGCCGAACAGAATAAGAATCTCAAAAATTTACATTTCTGTCCCCAAAATGTCAGACGAGATAGATGGATTTCACGAACAGGATTATTTTCTTGATGTTGAAACTCTTTCTTCGTAACACTCCTTTGATAAACAGTATGTAGATTTCTTGCGTACTCAGCAATTCCCTAGAATACACAAACAGACCGACACTGTTGGAACCTGTTTAATCTAGAGTTGATTCATATTTTTACTTGGTGTCTGAATTATTTGATGTTTTTTGTGTTAAGTAAATTATGTATCTGTCCAAAAAGTGTTATGCATCTTAATGCTAAATTTGTGTTTGGTGGGTTTGATTTAAAATAAATTAAATTGGTTAATTTTTGTTTCCTCAGGAATATCAGAAAAAGATATATTACACATAATCATACACATTTTAAAAAAATAGTAATTTTTTATAATCGAATATTTAAAAATTAAGTAGCGTTAATTTTAATGTACACATGATAATAAATTATAAGTATACATAATTCTTATAATTTATTATCATATGTACTACAAAATTATTTATTATGATATGTGATGTGGTAAAACCATACAGTTTTCGTATTACAAAATGTATTTTATGATGTATAAATTTAGAAGAGTTATTATAAATATATATATATATATATAGCATATCATGAGAGTTTTTCTGAATTTTATATATCGCACAATACATTATGATATGTTTTACGAGAAAAGTATAGTTAATATATTCATCAAAGAAGAAGAGTAATGTATATTTATAACCACTCACAACTACACAAAGTTATGCACATTTTTATGTTGAGATAAAAAAAAAAGTGTGAATTCTGCTATTGTTAAAAGTTACTTTTATATGTACACTTAATAAATATTTTCAGCCTGTGTTTTCTTTGAACAAATAACACATTGAAACACAAGGAATAAAAATTTTAGTTTTAGTTTCTTGTGTTGCAATGATTTTTAATATTTAAATAAATTTTAGATTGTGTTTTTGTTCTTCCAAAATTTTTGCATTAGATTGGTATTCACTTTCGATAAATTTCACGTATATTTGTGTGAATCTCTGAAGAATATTTAATTTTTTTTAACAAGACAAATCATGTATTTCAAATTAATGATATAATAACACCATATAAATTATTGTTCTTTATATTGATATAAATTGACATTTGCTAATGTATTTATATCTGTATTCTTTGCTTGAAACTAAAGTCCTTTAAATGGATACTTCACTTGCCAAATCAGTTAAAACCATTTCAAAATTTTTATTAATTTTGAATTTCAAAATTATATATAATATATACTGTATATAAATGTATACATATATACTTTATATATTTAGAATAAATTTTATTCAAAATAAGAATTAATACTACAAAAAAACATATGTAAATAGTATAAAAAAAACGTTAATATTAAAAACCTTTATAAATGTTTTACGATTTTTATCAATACAATATATATTGTATATAAATGTATACATATATACTTTATACATTTATAATAAACTTTATTTAAAATAAGAATTAATACTACTATAAAGCGTATTAAATAGTATAAAAAAACGTTAATACTAAAAAACTTTATAAATGTTTTACGGTTATTCTCAACTTTGTGTTTTATGGAATTAATTGATTTGGAAAATGAAGCATTCATGTATAATTTAAAATTATCTAGAATGTAAATTAACGACAAAAATATTTCCTAAAGTATTTTTTTCAATTTTATTTCCATCATCATGCAAAAAAATAAAAGTTACAATAATTATTTTAAAGTGAAATTGTAAAAAGCAAAATCTTATAATTAATAATTTTTAAATTATTTTATTATTATTTAATTATGTGCCTTTATTAGTGTTCCTTTTCATTTCTTTGCAAAATATTTTCATTGGAAAATCTTTATCAAATATTATAGAAAAATCATTCGCTTTCTTCAAAAAATTCATTTTAATCTGTTTCAACAAGGAAATTCGTCATTTGTCAACGTATCTAAAAACGAATCATTGTTTTTTTAAGTATTTCCAGCTCCTGCAATAAAATTGGCAATAAGAAACTGTCTCTTGAAGGAATTCATATCTATGGCTAGACACATGTTAATAACAAGTGTTATTACATCTGCATTTGAACAAGGCTGAATTCTTTTAGAGAAGTCTTCTTCTATATATCCAATGTTACCTACACTTGATACCACTACACAATGACTTTAGAAAAAATGCAGTAAATGAACAATGCATCATGACCTTGCCCGTTCATTGTCTTTGAGTCTGCCTAGTCTCCTCTGGGCAGTAAGCACTCATTAATATTACGATAAGCAAATGTGTTTGTGATAAAGTGATATATTTATGATATCTTCTCATACTAAATTTAATCTCATCAATTGTCATCTATATTTTTTAGAAATGTTATTAACTAAACAAAAATTACTATCATATATCACTAAAAATATTATTTTCTCATTATATTCTTGAACAAAGGTGAAAATATGTAATACTCAGATAAATATTTAAATTTTTACCATTCTTAAAAATACAGCTTGTGAAAAATAAATAAATATATACGATATTTTAAATTATCCTTCTCTAACTATCAAGACTATATTTAAAAATGTTATTAACTATTCAAAAATAACTATCATATATAACATTAAAAATATGATTTACTCATTATATTCTTGTACAAAGTTGAGAATGTTTAATACTCAGATTTATTTTAAACTTTTACCATTCTTAAAAATACAACTTGTGAAAAATAAATATAAATATACGATATTCTAAATTATTCTCTAATTATCAAGACTATTGTCGTAGTATTATTTTATTTCAATTCATGAGAGAAATTTTGACATAATGGTAATAATGAAAATAATATGAATGATAACGTATTGACTATCACATCTACCACAATTATATCACTTATTTATTTTTTTGATTTATTCATTTTCAGATGTAGGAAGTAACAGTTTTTAATTACTTATTTCTATCATACTTGTGCACTAGATTTGTTTTAGTTTAGTTTTATTGTTCCCTCTCCAATTGCCTGTTTCTGTCAATTCGAAGAATTGAGTCACTGGTATTTGCTTCATAATTCGAATCAAGTTCAAGGTCGGTAGTTGAGTTTGCACATTAGGATCGAAAAATGTTCTCTACACTAGCAGAAGGATATTAAGTTATGAATATATTAATGTGTTATGGATTTTTATCCATATGAATTAAACGTTAAATTCTTTCAGCCATAAAGATTTGAAGTCCTAACTACGACTGCACACACACACAAAAAAAAAAAAGCATTTAAATCGTCTTTGCCGGTTTAAACTAAACATAAAGTGGGTATTATGATTTATTTATTGCTTGCATATGCAATCAAATATATATATATTTTATGTGCTTTACATGCTACATGAAACAAATTTTTCTTTACTTAATGATTAATTAATATTTATTTTTAATAGCGGTGTCAAGATAGATAAATCTCCAATAATATATAACAGGGGTGACCAAACTTTTGGTATCCGCGGTCTACTCTACATTTAAAAAATCCAAGGCGGTCTACCAATGGCAGAGCTAAATTAATGTAACGTACATGTTTATACATTTTTTTCGGTAACAAGAAAAAAATGGTAAATTAAATTTTTCTAAAAAAATTTAATGTTTACAAAATAAAAATATACTGACGAAAATAATCAAAGTATTCATATATCAAAAATTGACCAACCTATTCACTTTGTTTAGTTGAAATTTGGCACTGTATATTTACGACAAGTTTATCAGATTGTGGCTGGTACGAGCTTATTGCAATGCGAAAACGCGAAATTAATTTCTCCTCTGTTAAACGCAACCGATGTTTGGTTTTTATGGCATTCATGATTGATAAAGCAGATTCGCAAAGATACGTCGATCGAAAGTATGGTTTCAAATACAAAATTGTAAATATTTGGAAACTTTTCTTGAGAAATTAATTTCCAAAAATCAGTATCGCTAGATGCTCTGGATTTAGGAAATATATTGCACCTTAATTTAATAACTTCTTCCTCGACCGTGATTGATGTGGCATCTATTAAATATCTTATTTTTTCAGATACTCCAGCTATGTTGACATTTTCGTTAAATGGAAATATCATAAAGTTGAGTATTTTTTCCAACCTAATTAAGTCAACGAATCTTCTTTCAAATTCTTCAAACAAAACATCTAAGTCATTATTCGGACGGTCACGCGAACTACCCAAAATGTCTTTCCGGTCGAACAGACGATCGCGGTCTACGTCTTGGCCATCCCTGATATATAAAATAACCGATCCCACTAAGATAGTGGCCAACATTTTCTTTCCCATTGCTCACTGAAGAGCTAATCCCACTGACATATTGACTTGTTTTTGATGGGTGGACAAAATGGTATATTCAACATTATTGGTGAAAACGGTTATTTGTTTCACTCACAGACCAATTATAAGTAAAATAAAGTGACGTACACATGATCTCAACTGTAATGAAACAAACAACCACTTTATGGTTAAAAAAAACTGTTATATTCACTCTTTTAAATATTTGTCACAGATTTATGTTTTTCCTCGAAATCTTAGTGAAATTCATAGTCCTCCAATTTAATTGGTTTAGTTTTACAAAAACCTCAGCGTGAAACAAACATTCCAGTTTTGTTGCAGATCGATTTAAATACACTTTAACTAAAGATTTAGTAAAACATGATAAAGCACCTTTTTTAACGGTTAAAGTTGTAATTTTTTACAACTGATTTCACATCTTGATTTTTTAAACATCTTTATTTCATTGCATATGCTAAATGATCTTTCTCGTTTCCATTTTTTGATGTTTGCTCTAATACTCACAAAAACCTAATTTTTTTCTGATGTTCAAAGAATGTGTACTTAAGCCTTTCCGTAACTATTTGGTTTGCTATCATTTCATGTTCTACAAAGATTTGAATATAAATATTAAATTCTTTGTTAATTATTTTGCCAAACCCAGAAATTATTAAAAAATTTTTGTAGTATTTGTTTCAAAAATTTAATTTTTGGTATTTACTACTTTAAATTCCCACATATCTGACTACATAAAGAAATTACATTACAGTATTTTTCATCGGTTATTATAGATTTATTTTTCAAAGTTATTTAGTTTCATGCTTTTTTGTTATAATTTGGAATGGGTTCTTCCTGCAATAATAAAAACAAGAAAGGTCAAAACTGCTTATACATATAAATTCCAGGTATTTTTCATCATTTAGATGAATTAGTTTTTCTTTATGCTTATTTTATTTGCTTAGTTTCTTTTCATTGAGGAAAATGCTATACACATGGAAATGAGAGTGGTCCAAACAAATTTTTACGGTATGATGCAATTGTGAGCTAAAAATTTTTTAACTAAAATAACATAGTTTGAAGTGGAGTCGAAGAGATGGAAATATTTTCTTTCATCGAAAACATTTTAGTTGTTTTAAAAAAAGTAAAATTTCCTGATTTTTCTGTACTAAGCGTTTATAATATTTTCAAGGTTTGTTTAGTCTATCTATGCATAATTTACAATTTAACATTTATTATTTTAAATACATTTGAATATTTAATTAAATATAGTACGCCTGTTTATGATCTTAAATTTATATAAATATATATTATGTATAAATATTTACAAAATATTTTATTGTTATATCCTCAGTTTATAATTTTAAGCCTAGCTGGTAGATAATTTATAAGCACTGTTACCTTCGGTTCAAAGGTTAATGGGTTCAATTCCCATTTTCGGCATGGAAGTCTGTAGTGTTTTGGAATCTACTTTAAACGGTAGGACCTAATCTAATTAGCCCTCGTGTGAAAAATATGACCGTTGAGCGGCTAACAAACCAAACCTATAGTGCTGAAATAGATTTTGCAGAGTGTGAAAATTGTAAATATGCTTTTGAAAAATAGCTTTCAGAATTAGATTCAGTTGTCCTTTTCGTCTTCGTAATATTCTTATAGCATTTATTTTTATTTATTAATCATCATAGAATTTTAAATTAAATTTGATGTATTGCCTTCAGTTCGATAAGTTATTCATATCTAACAATATTTTTCCTCGTGTATCTATTTAGCAAATGATTTCCTTCATTAATTACATATTTTTATGTATTTCTGTTGAATTAAATTAAAATTGGTGACTAATGACTTAAGAATATATTAAAAAAAATATGCACCAAAAACGTTTCTCATGAGTTGAAACAATTCTGATTGAATAACCGGATATGAATAATGCATTTTTGTATTTAGTTGGGTGTATTCACCCAAAATAGCTTTTTCCAAAGATTTGTATTTTTTCTTCCAAAGATTTTTTCTTTATGATTTGGGAATACAGCACTTTTTCTGAGATTAATTTTTCCAACAAATATATTCCAAGTACTTTACACTATCTCCGTGTTATTAATGAAAGAATAAAAAGTAGCAACATTGTAAGATATCAAAGTATATTCACAAGTGATAACCTAATAATTTTGAAATTAACCAGTATACTCAATTGATCAATTTTACTTTCTGATGTAATCACAAATCAATTCTCGCAGCGAAATAATGTAATCTAATCCAACTATCAAATTTTATGAGCTTATGTTTCATTGTGAGAGATATATTTTATTTCACATTTTCAATCAATATGACTGCTCTTTTTTTTTCTGAATATTATTTTATTTATGTAATTCTCTGTTTCATTGAAATAATTTAGTGAAGAAATTGTATGTCTGTATTCGAAAGAATTTAATTATTTATTTATTGAGAAAAAAACTATTTCAAAGCCTTTTTATGCGTGTAAATTACTTAAAATACCCGTTATTAAATAACAGTTATTTTAATTATTAATTTTA
>JAPDSC010141637.1:0-10430 GCA_026290005.1 Latrodectus geometricus
ATATTTGCATAGTAAACTTATTATTCAATAGTTTAAAATATGATGATATATTCACTACAATTTCTTATATATTTCAATTGCAGAAATTACATAATAATAATTGCATAAATTCTCAATATTAATAATCTATTTTTCAGAAAAATGTTTAAGTCATTTCCATAAGCTTTCTGATTATATGTTGCCCTATAAATATGTTATTAATTGTTCATTAAAAAGCAATGTTTCTCTGAGATAGAATACTTATTGATTAAATTTATAATTATATTTTACATGAAAAATCTTTTTTAATTACCAAAGAATGATAAAACTATAGTAAAAGGCGTGTTTGAATTTCATTAAATTAACATTTGTCCAAAATATATTAAAGTAAAAAATTTTGTATTTAATGCTTCAATTAAAAAAAAAAAAATACATATTTTCATCAGTCTAAGGGTTTTGTTATTTTTGTAGTTAAATAAGGATATGCATTGACAGAAAACAATACTTTTTTCAATTTAACAATAGTTGACATGCAGCATAAGAATCTTAAAAATTGAAACTAAACTTCCAATTATTTATCTTACAATCAATCTCTTGAAACTTATTTTATGAATCAGTTCGGAAAGTTGTCAAAAACATGTTAATACACCAATATATGTTTGTAATGACGTTAAATTAAGGGATTTTATTATAGTTTTAATCATAGTAAAAATGTATTTGAGTTAAATATAAGTCTGTATTTTTAAAACTTACTTATTTTCGGTATTTAATATTTTAAAAATAGCCATATCTTAGTAAAATGTGCATACATTTGACACAAATGAAAATTAGCAAATATATGGGATATGCAATATTATATATTGCTAATTCCTATTTCATTGGAATAATAATACTATCATTTATTCCAATTAAATATACTCTGTTTTAATAGGAGTAGCAACAAAAATCTCATGCTTAAAAATATAATTTATAAAGACAAATTCAAAGGTTACTTCAGAAAATAAGCAATTCAATTTAGACTTGGATAATTTTAAACCATTACACAATTTATTACATAAGTTTGTCATAGAATTGTTGGATTGATATTTATATGTATATTCTATAAATTTCAAAAAAGTCATAGGAATTCAGCAGAAAGTTTACATTTTAATAACTATTTTTAATGCATTACATTTTCTGTGATTTTTCATGATGACGCTTTCATAAAATATTTTTTTAAACTAATATGTTTAATTGCTTGAAAATTTTAAGGAATGTCATTTTATAAAATTAGAACTTTAATTATTAATTTTGATCTAAATTGTATAACTGATTATTCAGTATGAGGAAATATATTCATAAATTTTGGATATTAAAATATTATATAAAATTACAAAACTGAAAGAAATGTTTTAAGCTAAATACCTTCTTATATGCTCTTTTTAAAATTAACATCACATACAAAATTCGATTGTTATGATTGTTCAGTATTCATCTTCAAAAATTATTTATGCAATTTTTTATATTATTAATCGAAAGGTTATTGCAGGTTATATAACGAGAGTAAAGTATTATTACACTTTTAGTTCAAAAGGTAATTATTATTTTATATGAAAGGTAATTATTTAACTATTAACTGTGTTATTTGAAAGGTAACTATGTAACTAGAAGAATCCTCTATATTCAACATTTTTACCAATTAATTAAATTCAAACAAACCAGAAATATACTGCTTAAACAAATTTTGTAATTAATGTTGCTTACTATAATTTAGTTGTCCTAAATATTAAAATAAATATAAAGTAAATATTATTATGATTACAATGATATTTCTTTTATATCTGAAATTATTTATTTTAAATTAAAAAAAATCAATAGAAAGTTTATAATTTAATCATCAAATATAATTTTTTTAAATGCAATTAATTTTATATTATTACTTATAAAGAACTTTTTCGTTATAATCAATTAATAAATAAGTAAATTGCACTGTTATCGTATATAATTTTTTTGCTTTAATAAATATATTCTAAAGGTATTATTAAATTAATATATTTTTCTAAAATAGATAATAATTAGATAAAAACAATGTTGAAACAAATCATTTTATAATAAACATTATAAAAGAATATATTCAATAAAAGTTTTACTATAAACACAATGTAAAATGTACAGTAAGAAATTCATTAATTTGTAAAAAACATTGAATTGAAAAACATTTAACCTATGCTCAAGAAAATATTTTTATATATTAAAATATTTTAGGAGTAGAAACAGCGAGGGAATGTCTTGAAAAATATGATTGACTCAAATTTAAGTAGACAAAAGATCTGAGAAATTTATATAATATTTTAAGACCTAATAGAATTTTTAAATAAATAAAAATATTCAGTTTTGCATTGAATTTTTTATTTATACCTTTTGAATGTCTTAATAAACTTATCTGAATTTGTTTATTTCATTTGTTTAAAAAATAAATTTAAATTTGTTCATTCAAAATTTTTGAAAGTTCAATTTTGAAATGAAATTATATCTTTAAAATATTATTATTAAAGGCACTCAACTAAAAGCTTATGAAAATTTATTTATAAAACAAAAATAAATGTGATACTTTGTATGATATTATATACAAAGATGTGAAAATCTATCTATCTATCTATCTATCTATCTATCTATCTATCTATCTATCTATATATATATATATATATATATATATATATATAAAACTCGTTATCATTTTTCAGGAACAAGAAAATTTTAACTAAGAACATCTTATTTTTGATCAAATTATTTATAATGTATAGAATCCATTTCTGTATAAATAAAGCGTTTTTAAGGACATTCCGTTTAAACTTTAATATAAAATGTACTACTGTACACTTTGTATAAAATATTATAAACGGGATATTTTTGATCATTTGATTTTTTGAGAAACATTTAACACTGAATTTTTTATCCAGTTTCATTTCTTCTTAATTTGATTTCGTTTGTTTAAAATAATGTCCACAAATAAGGAATGTGTAAATTATTATTATGTTTGAAAGTAATATTGCTTAATTTTTTACGTTATCGAGAAAATATCAAATTGATCTTTTATTAACTTTATTTTTAAAGAATAAGAGCTAATTTTTTATTAACTTTCCTTATATTGTGTGTATTAATGTATTATTAAATTACATTTATTTCTCTGTAACGGAAAAAAAATGTTTTCGAAATTTGATATTTTTACAATATTGTTTTTCTAACTAACTCTTCTAAAATATACAGTGTTTTGGAATCCATATCATTATTTAATTAATTATATGTGTTTAATGTATTTATTTCTATACAAAAATGAACTTTCCATGTAACAACATTAGAAATGTTTGAGGTTTTTTGCACAATTATTTAGTCATATTAACTATGCTTAATTGTTAAAAGATTAAATAATATGCTGCATTATAAATTATTATAAAGTACTTTTAATAGTTTAAAATTAAAAAATATGAAGTGAAAAATTTTCATTTTTTGATGTTATTTAAACTATTTTTTGACAAATTTTGTTAAAGTGCAAACACTAAGAAATTTTGGCCTAAAAAACATTATCTTTCTTTGTTTGTTAATATATATAAATGGATATTACAGATGAAGCTTAGGAATAGAAAATATAATTTTATATATAAGATAAGACCATCTAATATTTAAAAAATATCATTTTTTTATATTTTCCAAAAAAACAAAAACTTTTTGAAAGAAAATGAACCAAAACTCGTTGAAGATAGCAGATTTTCAGCTGTTGTGAATAACGGGAGAAATAATTTTCCAGCGAGTGCAAACCGGTGTTGATTGTGGTCTAAATTAATTTCAAGTACTTAAATCAAAATTTTGAAACGAATAATTTCATGAGTGACAAACATTCTGATTTAAGTCGCATATGTTTTCGAGAAACCAATTTTAATTTATTCACCCGACAAAACTTAGGTTGAAACAAAATAAAAATTTTATTCATACATTAGTTTACGAACTATTTTTATATTTTATACAATCTTAACACAGTAATCTATTTTTTGACTTCTAGTGCTAAATGACGTATGAGTGTGTCACATTTTATTAGTTATAAAAGTATATGTATTCAACCGTAAACAATTAATTCCAGTATTGATTCACTTTATATTTCACATAGAAAGAGTCACAAAAAGTATTTGCTCTCATTACTCATCGAGAAATATGACCCACTCACGATTGTTTGGAGTATGACATGAAAAACACTTTGCTCTCACAAAATATTTACTGCACTTCTATATCAAGATAGAACGGGGGGGGGATAATAATGATGGCGGAGAATCTGGTGGTAATCTTGATTAAAAAAATGCCAGAGCTATTGCGTTCATTGATACGTAAATAACGGATTTTTTTTTTGTTTCTCCGTGGCATAGCTGCTTATTTAATGGGCAAATAACTCATCCGTATGCGAGTAAAATGAGTTATATTATTGAAGATATTTTTATCCTTTAATCCTTAAGTCGTTTTTAAAATTATTATATTTATTTTGCTTCTCATATAAGACAATTTTTCCTATTTTTAATTTTTTTATACGGATGAACTAGTTGAGATAAAGTTTATGTGTTTATCTTAAAGAAAACATTTTGTATATAAATGTTTTATATTGATTTAAGTTAAATGCACACAAAAGAAATATTTATTTTCAGGAGCTCAAATGATATTGCTTTAAGTAGTTGCATATAAAATTATTTGATTAAATATGTAAAAGTAAATATGTTTTAATATTTATTTGTCCTTATTCTTCATGTTATTTTAATTAGTGTGAGATCAAAAATACGATAAGTGAATATTTCTAATTTCTTATTGTTAAATAAAATTCAAAAAGGGAATGAATTCTAACCGCTAATAAGCTACTAATGTGCAGTATATAATTTAATGATAAGTAGTTTTCTTCCATAAATTTTGATTATATATTTACTATATCTAAGTTAAAAGAAAAATATTCGAAACTAAAAATCAAAACATCAGTTTTGAAAAATAAGTGATAGGATTCAGTAAGCTTGCTGCGGATTGAACTGAAACAATGGATTATATTAAAATTTAATTCTTCATATATTATCATTTACGGATAAATGAAATATTAATAAATTCTAATATTGCAAGGAATATTTTCCGTAGTTTTCCTTTCATTTATAAATATTTAACTTTGAAAACAATTGTTGTTAAAAAAATATTAAAAAAATATTCCTTGCATAATATATAATAAAAAAAAATATTCCTTGCATTTTTAACATTAAAGACTGAGTAAAATTGGCTAAACCAGAGTTTAAAATAAGTTATCCTTGTCATTCCAGTAAGAATATCCTAATCAAAAAGATTATTTTGCTTTGTTGGAGTTCCTAATTCAATATTGATTTTTACCAGAAATATGCTCTAAGAATAGGTAAAGATCTTCTCTATTTTAATAAGATGAATTTTATATTTCTTTGGATTTCGTATGTAAAAAAAGTATATATTAATTCAGGATTAATGAACTTGGCATAGTTTGCTTCATTATTATTTCACATAAAACTTGTATATTAATTTCTGTTGCATTTTATACAATTATTCTGGCGAAATATTTTGTACAATTAAGTTAGGGTAAAATAAACGATTTATTTTCTAATCATTTAAATGTGAATGCATTTTAAAAATCCATAATTATTAGGCAAATATTCCAAAATTGGTGTCTTAGAATTAGAGATTTATATTTTATATAAATGGACCAAATTTGAATAATAATGTTTGGAATTGTTGCATTTTATACCTTAATCCACTATATGTATGAAATATATTTCATATTGAAAACCACTTGGACTACAACTGAAATGTATTCCTCTTATGAAATAATTAAACAGTATTTAAACATTTAATCAGAAAATTAAGTAATTTAGGTATAGTTTTGCTTCAATGTATGAAACATTTTAAGATAAATAACTAATGTATAAGAATATATGAGATTTATAAAATATATTTTACTCAAAAAATCTTATAGAGTAACAGGTTTATAGCATAAACATAGTTTACAATATTTATTATGTAAAGATGTATGTTACTGTGAAAAAGATAATCGGTGATTTGATAAGGCGATTGCCGCAGATATAGAAAGTTAAAGTACTTCAAAAATATTACTTGTTTAGATAGAGATGATTTATTTAAAAAACGTGTTTGATCATTGTCAACTAAGTCAAAGGTACCCTTGAAAGGACTTAATGTTTGGCCAATGGTCTTCAAAGAGATGAACTCAAAATGTATGTCAGCTTAACTCACATGTACTTGTAATTAGATTATGATTTAAAATTTGTACTTAAATACCAAGATAGAGTGATAACTATGTAGGTCATTTATTTTCTTCTTATTAGATTTATCTTCTATTTTACGGACGCTTTTATCAGAAACGTCATCAAATGTTTCTATTAAAGCCTGAATTTTATCTTTGGTTCCAAGATATTTAATGGAACCTTCTGGGCAGGAGGATGTTTTCGATTATATTTTTAAAAATATCCCAAATACTGTTTTATAAGGAGTACAATTGATATCTTCCTGAAATAACATTTTTATCAGAAATTGTACGAAACATATTTCTTTTGAATATTTTCTAATTTTATCGCCTTTCATTCAAGAACGTAGCATCACTTGGTTGCAAGTGTATATCAGTTAATTGACATGCATTTTGATTTCTTCTCATGAAAGACTATTGGTCTAATAATAAATCCTTTCTAAGGTATCTTTGGTTCCTTTTAACAACTTTCACACAGCTTTAAGTAGATCACATTTGACTCAAGCTATCTTTTTGAAGTTCTTTTAACATTCTGTTTCTGACAACATGGCTATTTGATAAATGTGTTTCATTAGTCTGATTTTAGAAGCTTTTCAAATATTATATAACCGTATCTATCTTTTCTAATTTATTGTAACCGTATCTATAATAATATTGTAAAAGCTACTGAAATCACGTGAATCCGATTCAACAAAGGTCCCAATGACAGTCTAAGATCCCATGTTGCTTCGCAACAGCGTTCTAAGCCTAAAGACAGCGAAGCTATCTCAACACTTTTAATGAAATTAATGCAATTAATGAAACAGTCGTTGGGATTCCTTTTAAAATAAGTTAAAAAAAATGTCCTCAGAACTGAAGAAGAAAAAAAACCTTTAATAGGATTAGTTAATATGCTTCTCGCAAAATCAATGGCAAAATGGATGATTCATTTTTGAAAGTTAATAACATAATGGTAAATGATTGTTTACATGGAAATCAGTTTTGGATTTAGAATGAGTTTGATAAAGTGAGCCCTTTTAATTAGACAGATATTTAAATGAGGAAAAACAAATAAGAATATTGAGAAACAGCCTTAAGCAATGTTTACATTTACAGGCAAAAAAGGTGTTGAATGTTTGAAGTCTCAAATTTTTGCCTTGTAAATAATGTGACTCTGTGAAACTACTAGTGCAATAAGAAAACAGAGCAACAAGTTATACATGAAATTTGTTATAAATCATATTAGAAATTCAAAACAGAGACGTTTGTAATTTAGTAAAACACTTCAATGAAAACTTTCTAATGATATACTAGAAATCAATTTATAATTTGTTAAGAAATGCTTACAGAATTT
This sequence comes from Latrodectus geometricus, assembly GCA_026290005.1. NCBI lineage: Eukaryota > Metazoa > Arthropoda > Arachnida > Araneae > Theridiidae > Latrodectus > Latrodectus geometricus. The sequence goes on from JAPDSC010141637.1 coordinate 7,593, forward strand.
CCATATTAAGCAATATCACTTCACGTTTGTGTTAGAAAATCATCTTTCTGAAAAGTGATTGATGATATTATGGATGTGTTTGTAAGGTACAGTGCAAATATAAAAATGCGAAACACTGTGTTATACTAAATATCATAACTTTATGTATCAAAATAGGTAAATTTGCAAGAAAATATAATTAAATACTTTTTTAGGATACAATTTTCGTCTATTTTGAAATGCAATTGATTTTTGAAAATTCTTATTATCCAATTTTAATCTTTACCCTTATTTTAACACACCATAAAAGTTATTTGTCCTATTAATATTTAATATAAATTTCCATTCGTAAAAAATTTAGAAATTAGATGTAACGTAATATTATATAAAATGCATCAAATTAAGATATGATTTTCTGTAGTTTAAAATTTTAAATTAATATTCTGGACATTTTTAATAATAATATTTTTGTTAAATACACTGTCATTAAACTAATACTACAATATTAATAATAATTAGACTTTTTTAAATTTTTGAAACATAATGAATTTTATAAAATCTTCTGTTTTGAAACAATATTTACAAATCATTTGTACACATTAAATTTTAAATTTCGCAGTAATACGCAGTTTAACACGCAGTTTATATTTCAAAGAATTACTGATGTTTCATGATTTTTATATTATTAAACATTGACACGGCGGTTAATACATGATAGCTGTAAATACATTAAGAAACTTCAATTGCAAAAGTGAACAAATAAGAAAAATAATATGTATTTATAAATACAAAACTTAAAAGATATAATAGTAAATAGGGATTCGGAATTTTTAATTACAGCAGGTAGAAAATATTTAACCCTATCATACTAAGCTAAATTCCTTTATGACAGATATAAAAATGTTAAAATATTCACACATTTGAAAGCAGGAAATCATTAAATTTACTCAAACATTGAATGAAACTAATTTATTATAATTTTAAATCTTATGCAGATTACATTTATGTTACATCATTTTCCCTTTTAAGATTTAGAACAACTAATTAGTGGGCAGAAAGTATTAAATACGTTAAAATAATTAAAATCTATTCATCTTTTTCAGGGTATTTGCCATTTAAATAAACAAACCGTTCTGTAATTGAACTTTTGAGACGAAAATCATTTCTATATGTATACATATATACAGAGGAATGTTATTTGTCAACATACATGATACCTTTAAAGTGTAAAATCAGCTATTTTATATAATAATAAGGTATCACTTAAAATGACGAGACACAAGTAACAGGTTAATAATAAAAAAAATATTGAATTCTAAGATTTAACAAAATATTTTCAAGATTAACTATGACTTGATTGATAAGCTATAATGTAAGACAATAGAAAGCTCTTTAAACTAATTCTAGCTTTTAGTCTCATTGAAGGTTTTAAACCACTCAAATCTGCTTTACAAAAATGTGTATGTTTCATTCCGTTGCTTTTATTTGTAGAATTTAAATGGTATATTTATGTTAGCGTTTTACATTTAAAATTATTAACAAATGCTTTTCTTGTTATTTATCAACATATCAACCATGATAACAATGAAATACATTTATGATAAACTAGATGTGATCTAACTACTATTTATGATAAATTGGTTTATAAAAAAAATTTTATTTAATTTAAAATTATTTCTTAGAATAACAAGGTAAGATATGGCATTTATCCTCTGTTGTATACTATATTAAATTGTCTATTAAGAAATAACCAGTTATTTTAAGAAATAACTGTTTTATATATTTTAAATTAACACACATACGGTTTACGCACTCGCGTGTGTATATAATAAAACTTAAATATTTATTTTACTTTGGATTCTTCATTAAGATTTTTGAAAAGCACAAAAACTGAATAGTAAAATTTCATTACTTAAGTAGAAATGTTTTATGGATATTAAATAGCACACACACACATAAATTAAACCTAAATTCTTTATGTTATCAAGATAATTCCCAAGCAAATTAAAAGATCATTAATACTTTCGTGTATTTTTTGTTTCTTTTTCAAACAAAATTATATAGCTTGATTTTTTTTAGTTTTATTAACACAAAAATAAAATTAATAATAATATTTTTATCCTTTAAATATAATTACCTTTTTATAAATAACGCATTTTTAAATATAATTAGAATGAATAACCTGATTATTTAAATTACCCACACCTGGACTGTATTTCTAATATTTGCTCTACAGAAAACTATGAATACATAATTAGTAGATTAAAAAATATTTTGTCATTTGTAAATTTTATGATTGTAGGATTAGTTTCTCTTTCCATATAATTCGTTTATGTTTCAAATAAATGATTATAAATACTTTTAATAAACTAAAAGAATTTTGACTTTATATTTCTACTTAAAATCAACTTTTAATGCACAATTTATCTTGAAAATTATATAATTCATGCATTTTGTGAAAAGATGTCCACATTAGGACCTATATTTTGGGGTGGAATAATTGAATATTCATCTTGATATAAAAGTGTACATTATGAATACTTGAACTATTACATAAAATTAATCTATATATTTAAATCTTTTAACCTGTTTATTACCTTTAACACAGTTTTCTTAGAGAAAGTTATTCTTAATTCTTTCTCAGGGACATGAACATATAATTATTCCTTAGAAAATATATTAATACATTTTAATTTCATTAATTATTTCCAATTTTTTTATAACTTTAATTAATCTTCAATTAATAAAAAAAATGATTCGGGGAATTGATTTTTAAAAAAATTGAAACCATACATCAGTGATTTATTTGTTGCAAATAACATTGAAAATGAGACTTTTATAAAATCAATAACATAACAT
>JAPDSC010141649.1:0-12876 GCA_026290005.1 Latrodectus geometricus
ACGCCCGGCAAATGTATCTTAATTGAAAAATTCCGCAGTCGCCCTCACAACTGGAGACAATCGCTGCTTCAACCGGAAAAAGGTAAGGCTAAACTGTTAATGGCTATGGAGTAGCAGGAGGCGATATGAAATGCAAAGCAGGCTATGTTTGCTGCTATTTTAATCTGAGCAAAAGAGGGTTTTGTATTCCTTTTACTTCTTGCGATATGAATCTTAAGCAGTTCACAAATTCTAAGCCAGACAAATTTTCAAAGCATTGTTATCAAAGCTTAGACAGTAAAACTGAAAAAAATAGGATGATAAGAAATTTGATATTCACCTAATCAAAGACATTTAAGCTAATATATTACGTGAATTATATAAGAAGTAAATCTTAACTGATTCGAAAAGTAATTGCAAATTAATGCAACAGATCTCAGATAACTAAATCTCTATTTTGATTCAAAATTTTGAAGTTTCATTCATTGTTTAAAACATAAAATGTGTCTCCCATCCTCATCAAAATCTCAATATTTATCTCAATTCTTTAAAGCCTTTACTAAATGCAAAATGCTTAGAATAATTAGCTTTTAAAATAAAAGAAAATAATCCTAATTAATCTAAAAAATTATACTTTCATTGATCAATACTTGAATAAAAACTAAAAATAGTTTTTAATTTAAGTGTTAATTATATAATAATCATTATAAATATCAAATAATAATCTTTATAAATTAACATTAATATAAACTTATTTTGTTAATAGTTGATCTTTGTAATAAAGCATTATATACAAGTTAAAATTAAGGACATGCCTCAGAAATTTATCAAATGCCTGATGACTTATTTTTATAATGAAGACACTAATAAAAACAGAATTCATATGTTTGCTTATTAGCAGTTTTAGATATATATTATTAATATGAGAATTTATGCAGCATTACAAGTTTGAGTTTATGTTGCGAAGAAGTACATTGGCTCAGATTATGACATTGTTATTTGATAGTATTATACATGATTCCAAGGTAATGTTTCTAAGTATAAACTAGAATATACTTCCGGTAACCAATAATAGCAAATTTACTTAAATGATATGTAAAAAAAAAAAAAAAAAAAAAGATATAAATACGCCAAAAGCGCTTTCAAGAAACTTATCAGAAACTACTTGTAATAAATTTGTGCAATTATAAATTCAATAAATTTAAGCAAAAATTGGCAAGAATATATAAAACAATGATAAATCTCTTGTGACCTTAATTCGATGTAATGACACAATTATAAATATAGAAAATACAGGAATATTTAAAAGATTGTTTTTAGAAGCAATCAAACTGAGTGTATTAAATTTGTGAACATTGTAATTCAAATTTCAACAAATCTTACTCAAAATTAATAAATGTTAGAAAAAGAAAAATCATAAATTTGTATGCATTCTGGTATTTAATTTTCATTTGATAATAATCTAAATTTTCAAGAAGTTGTTATTTACTCGTAATGTAATGATACCATTATATACACTCAAAATTTAGAAATACACTGCTGGCACATGGTCCTCATAGATAATTTTAAAGAAACTATAATGAGAAATGCAACACCTTCAGAGAAGCATGCAAATAACATAAAATTTACAAAATACATTAGTGGAGGTGAGATATGCAAATTATTAAAATTTCAGCGAAGTCTAGCATCACGCGCACCTGTGGTGCCACTTCAAAGCGTTATTTAAAGCTTGAAGATTTCAAGAATTTCAATTTCGGCAATTGTGTTTTTCTTATAGTATTTTCTAAATAATGATCAATTATGCCTCGTAGAAAACAGAGATTATTTTTAGATCAAGTACTCGAGTTCGACAGGGGAAGCATAGTGGCCTACCGAGATTATGGATCATCTTTCAAGGAAATTGGTAGACGTGTTGGGCAAAACCAAACAACTGTAATGCGGATATATGATCGTTGGATTCAGGAGGGTTCGAAAGACTGACGTATTTGATCGTATCTACTTCAGTGCACCCCATTACGTGATGACAGTCAAATTGTGCTCATGGCAGGGAAGGATAGATTAACCACTTCACGAACCATAAGCACATTCAGTCTGTAACGCGTCATCCAGTGTCTGCGCGTACCATTCGACGCCTCTTACTGCAGAAGTGTTTGTCATTAAGAAATCCATTGTTTCGTCTAGCCTTTACGCAGAACCATAGACGTCTCCGCCACCAATGTTGCGATGTAGGAAGGATGTGGATGGCAGAATGGAATGAAACTGTCTTTAATCGAGTCACGCTTCTGTCTTCAACATTACGATGGTGGCATTCAAGTCTGGAGACGCCATGGAGGGAGGATGCTGAACATCTGTGTTATGCACCGCCCTGCTTGTCTTACACCAGGTATTATGGTATAGGGTGGTATTGGATATCACTCCACACTCCTCTAGTATGCTTTGCCGGTACTTTAAACAGCCAGCGCTACATCTCCGAGATGTAGGAGCCAGTTGTCCTTACTTGCAACAGCAATATTTCAACAGAATAATGCGTGACCGCATGACCGGAATGTCCAAGGGTTCTTCGCCATTCCTCTGATTGAATTACTTCCCTGGCCAGCTGATAGAAAGCATGTGGTTCACGGTAGGTCAATGATTGACCCAGATTATATCCCCAGCTGCCACACCATGTTAACTTTGGCAACGCATGGAAACTGTTTGGTCTGATGTACACCAAGATCACAATCCAAAGTCTTTTTGACTCAATACCGAGGTGTGTGTCAGTGGTGATCTCCAACAGTTACTGATTTTGGCAGGAACCACACTTAACCGACTCAGCGTCCGCGACGTATCTGTTACGTCGCAATAAACTGGTTGAAAAGCGGCTCATGACGGCAGGGATACGTCGAAATATTCCTGCTCGAAAGCGGCCGCGACGTATATTTTCACATAGTAGAAACCACTTATTTTTGCTTTCCCCCTAATCGGTGGTTTGATTGATCGGTCTTAATCACTCAAACCCCACTCCTTGGAGACTTTTCTTTGAAAACTAAAACTCAGCCTGAGTTTTACGCCAAATATCTAAAATACTGATTATTTTTTCGCCAAGATTCAACTTTAAAATTTTATAATCTATAAATTTGTTGCTTTAGAAATAAAATGCGAGTTTATACATTATTATTTTTAATTTTAGTTCCTAAGCTAATTGAATTAGGCGATTTTATTACACAAAAATTTTAAATCCATATGTACTTTTAAATTACTAACAAGCTTGCCTTCTTTTCTAACTTAAATTTTAATAATTTTCCTGCTTATGCTAATTATTTCTTACATTTTAGTTAATTTAATTCAGTTTTTATTGTTTTTGATGGCATTTTTTTATCGACTAGTTATGACTGAAATAAACAAATAAAATTCGTAAATGGAAATTATTTAATTTCCAGTGAAAGAGCTCATGGCTGTTATAGTAAAATCGTTGTGACGTCCATAATAAATAACATTTACCTTAATGACTAAAACTCATTTAATTTGCGTTTTTTTTTGTGCATTAAGAAAAAATTAACTAATAAGTTTACTCTCTGCATATTGATTTTTATTTCGTTATTACTTTAATTTCTTTTTACATACACTTCAAATGTTGATAATAAAACAGAAGTATCATCTTAAGGCAATAGTATAACATGATTGTCTCATAAGTGTGTAGCCAAGAATATTATACACGTGTTATTTCTTTTTAAGGAAACATTATATTGAAAAAAAAATCAACACTATTTACTGTTACACCATATAACAAGGGTGTCCAAGACGTCGACCCCGGTCGACTGGTAGACCACGAAGACATTTTAAGTAGTCCACACGACCATCCCGATAATGACCTCGGATATTAACAATTTAATTTATGACTTATTATCAATTTATCACATAGAATCAATGAATTATTTAAAATAAAAATTTACTACAGCCTACGCTTTAAAACCCAAAATAAACTTTGCAAAGATTTACGATTTAAAGATTTATGATTAAAGGTTTAGGATATAAAACATAAAACGGACATGATGAGCGCGATTAAAACATTCAAAGAAACTATGGAAAGGTATGTATCTCAATTAAGAAAACATGAATTGAGAAACTTTAAAAACATGGAGGAAGAGTGCATCCATAATCCAAACCGAGACTTCGAAGATTTCACTTAATACTTATTTTGTGTGAAGAATTTGAAAGAAGATTCGCTGACCTAATTAGCTTGAAATAAATAAATTTTATAATATTTCCATTTAATGGAAATGTCAAAATTGATGGACATTGTCACAATGATGTCACTATGAAAATGTCAACATTGATGGACAGCGTATCTGAAAAAATAGGACATTTAATAGGTATCACATGAGTCAAGGTCGAGGAAGAAATTATTAAATTAAGATGCAATATATTTCTTAAATCGAGAGCATATTTAGTGATACTGATTTTTGGAAAATAATTTCTGAGGAAATGTTTCCAAATATTTACAAATTGATTTTGTATTTCAAATCATACTTTGGATCAAGATATCTTTGAGAATCTGCTTTTCCAACCATGAATAAAAAACAAACATTGGCGCATTTAACAGATGAACATTTAATTTCATGTTTATGGATTGCAATAAGCTCGTACCAGCCACAATATGATAAACTTGTCGCAGATATACAGTGCCACATTTCAACTAAACGAAGTGAATAGGATGGTCACTTTTTGATGTATGAATACTTTGATTATTTTCATCAGTAAATTTTTGTTTTGTAAATATTGATAGTAAGTTTTTTTTTATTTTTTAAATTACATAATTTACTATTTTTTCTTGTTACCGAAATTAAATATGTACGTTAATTTAGCTCTGCCATTGGTAGACCGCCTTCGATTTTTTAAATGTGGAGTAGACCCCGGATCCCAAAAGTTTGGCCACCCCTGCCATATAAAGTCATTATTTTAATATATAAATATTAAAAAGATACTATTTCTTAAAAATTTTACGATATTAGAAATTTTCTCGATTAAAAAATAAACTACAATATTTCTGATATTAGCTTTGTTCTGCTGTGAAAATCATTTTATTCTATATATTTTTTTTATTTGCATACATGTAATAATTTTTCTAGATGACGTAACGATAATATTTAATAAAATAATATTCCTTACTAGAAATTTATTGCAGATTTAAAACAAAATAGATTTATGAGGAATATAAATAATCAAAGTTTTAAACAGTAAACTGTTCTGAAGCAAAATAATGGAATTTTATCTTATATTTAAAGATGAGCTAAACTTTTTAAAGCAGAAAATATTTTTAGCTTTTTTATTTTAGAATGTGTGTGAAATGGAATGATCCTATTGAAATAATGTATAAGAGAATCGAAATCATATTAATGCTACAATCTAAGCAATTAAATTTTGAACCTACAGAAAATAATTATTTTATTACAAAATTTATTTTTAAAATAAGCAAATTATTAATACGATAGTTTTACAAATGATTATCTTTTAACGCGATCCATATTAGGTATAAAAGAAATTTTTAAATATAATAATCTTAACCAGAGAATTTCTTGTTGTAAAATGTGGTTATATATTTACTTTACTCTTCTTATTTGAATTAAAAACTAATTTTCATAATTTATCTTTTAAACATAAAATGATATATTCCACATACGAGTTATTGGGTCATTAAAGTCATATTAATGAAAAATATAAATAAATTCATTTAAAATATAATTGAGATACGTTTTAGTTAGGAATGACAGTAAAATAAGTCTCTAATCAATAAAAGAAAGAATAAATACACTAAGAAAATTTATATCTCTCAATCAAAATTTTAATTTTAAATTAAGATACTATATTATCTACAAAATCTTTTTAATTAAGGGACTATATAAAAAAGATATAATTTATAAATGTTTTTCATTCACGTGAGCGCATAATATTATGTTGCGAGTGCAGCACCATTTTGTATAAAAATACTTTCTTATAATGAAAGAAGAATTCATGGTATATTGTTATGTATTATTTTACGTGAATTGAAAAGTCAATAGAAAAAAATAGAATATTATCAATTTTTTTCATATAAATCTGGTGCTTTTGCCAAATTAAATAATATTCTTTTGTTTTTATTTTTAATTATATGTATTCATTTAATCCTTACTGTGAATAAATTTCCTTAAACCTTTGCGAACTTAATAATCAAGACAGTTGAATATTGAAGGCTAAAATTATTTTTTCTAAAATTTTTATAAGTATTCGACAAACTATTTCAAACGGATTCTTATATATGTGAGAGGAGTTTGTTTCCAGGGAGAAAACTATTCATGTGTGACTTCCTTTACAATTTAAGCATGTTTCCTGTTAGTCAGGGAAAGAATGAAAGGGGAGAATGTTTACTTAAATGTAAATGAAACTTTCTGATTATTCTAAACAGATGAGAAATTGCTTTCTCGCCATGATTCATTGCTACAAATTGATGATTATGTTCTACTTTTGTAATAACTAAGAACTTACATAACAGATTACATTACATTCAAAAGTATTTTCGGAAATTTAGATCAATAAAAATCATAAGTATAACAAAAATTTATTTCCAGTTAGTTTTTTAAATTTAAAAATTCAAATCTAAAATCTAATGAATCAAATCCTAAAAACAAAGCATAAAAAAAGATTTTAAAATTATATTGTATATAGTTTCCTATTTAAAGAAAAGACAATTTCTTTTTATAAAAATAAAACTGGAATATTTTTTTATGAATGACAATAAAATAAGTCTCTAATCAATTAAAAAAAAAGAAAAATTTGAAAAGAATATTAACAATTCTCAATTAATAAGATTATTAATAAAGTCTTTTTAATTAGGCAACTTTATATAGTAGAGATATATGATAATTATATAAAGGTTTTGCATTTGTAATACAATAAAATATTACTAATGCAAGAACTTTTCATAAAAATATTTTTATAATGGAGCAATAATAATCTCTTAGCACTTTATTATACATTATATTATGTAAAATTAAATATAAGTCAATAGAAACTCGCTATAAATTTATTAGTTTTTTTCCTACAGAAATTTTGCCAAATAAAGTTGTAAAGATTGTTTTGTTTTTATTTATAATTATACATAAAGGATTCTTTTGTTTTTATTTAAAATTATACATAACGGATTCATTTGTTTTTATTTATAGTTATACATAAAGTACAGTTCATAAACGCTAGATTAATATTTAAAAAATAACTCGAATAATGCACTTGTGAACCAAATATTCCATTTATATTGGAATAAATTAAACGTAACACTTTAAGCTTCTTATTAGTACATGCACTGATATATATTTCAATTCAGATTGACAAATGAAGTTAATTTTCATGTATTGTAGCAAGTGATATTTTATCTAAGGTTGTTCAGTTACGATTAGAAAAAATTAATTTAGCAAATAAATTTGGGCTTTAACGCTTTTGAATAAAAAAAAATAAAAAAAAAAATTTATCTATGAAAAAAGAGCATAAGTAATATATATTTTTATTTTTGCTAAAAAAAATTAAATAAATTAATAATTTTAATATATTTCTAATTCGTTTAGACTGTTGAATCATATAAACGTATAGTCTAAATCAGCCTTGCTATGTGTGCTGAAAGTACTATAATATTGAAAGAGTTTGAAAAATATTTATTTACTTGCATTAAATAATTATAAAGTTTCTAATAAAAATTAGTTTGTGTTAAGAAAAATATAATGTGAGAAAATGTATTTTTACTAACATTATTTTATCTTACTGTAATAAAAATTTGAAAAGCTTCTGTGGCTCATTGAAAAAGAGAAATTTCCATTATACCGAAAATAATAAATATACAAGAAAATGTAACAAGCAACTTTCTTATTTAAATTGCGTAAGAAATCTAAAACATCATAATTTGTGGATACCGTTTTTCTTTGAACTTCATATTATTTACCAAGTCAACCTAAAAACACTGAGGAATATCTTCATTTTCAATTACACAAAAAACAGTTATTTACAAATAATTTTTGCTTTTTAAGTTTTATACAAAAATAAAATATACGTTTTCGTTTTAACCACTTCTATTGGGATGTACAATGCCTTCTGGCAAATACATACAACCCTAGATAGGGTAGTTAGTGGTATGTGACATCCCCTCCCTCTAAATTGAGCGATGTGACAGTTTTCAGGGGGGTAGGAAATATTCCCAATGAGAACGGGAAACAGTCGACGATTTTTGTATAGTTTAGGAAAGTGGCTGCGGAACGAAAAAGTAGTGTATCTGGTTTTAAAGAGGAAACATTTTTCGCAGATTTTTGAAATTTTCTGAGACGCTGAGTCGGTTAAGAGAAGTGTAACTTTAAGTATTTTAGATAATTCAAGTTGTACTCTAAATAGGCCGCTGCTTACATTAACAAGCCATATAAATATAATTATAAATAGAAAACACTTTAGAAATTTATAATATTTTATTCAAAAAATTAAAGTTGTTTGAAATTAAGCAAATCACGTATTTCATGCTTTAATGGATAATGATTGTAACAAATTTATAAGAGCACCGTTGTTAAAGAATACAATAATAATAATTCATAAATTTGTGATATTATCTCTTAGAACAAATTAGATATATTAAAAATATCAGACCCTCGTATATAATTAATCATTCATTGTTTACTTTATGTAAAAGAAAGAGCCATAAATACAGGATGATTTTAAATATTTTAAAAAAAATCAAACATATAAAAGAAATAATAATATAATAATGGTATAATTATTTTCATTGAACGTGTACAGATTGGCATCTCAGAATCTGACAAATCTTGGATTAAATTAAATTGCAAATTTAAACAGAAAATTATTGAAAACAAAAATGCGTGTGAACTTAGAGGAGAAATTTATGATTTAATGACAAATCAAAAACTTATCATTTTGTATCCAAATACATATTTGGTACAATAAGTCCATTACACAATCATACATAATCTATGTTTTACATTAGTAAAATAAAATTCAGCTCAAATTCATGTTAACACATGACGATAACTCATAAATTCTGTATTTATAATATGAAATTAATATTTATAATATATATGCAATTATAACTATAGACTTTTTAGAATTATTTTGAAACGTCTCTCAATTTTAAAAGACACAATAACATTTTATCAAATTAGTGAAATAATAATTCAATAAATTATCCAATATTCAATAATCAAATGTTTTCACAAAATTAGATACGATCAACTCAATTTAAAAAATTAAAATAATATTTATTAGGAGAAAAACAATTTCGTTACTTTACATGAAGCAACCAGCAATCTTCAATTTTTATATACCACTACCTACATTTATATATTTTTCTTATTTCTAATGACGGGCACCCTTTAGCAAGTAAGCCCATTTGCTGCAACAATGCCGGGAACTGCTACTCATTTTATCGTTACCCGGTGGGCACCTGTCAACCAATTCACGGAGGTACGAGTAGCATCACCCACGACACATTACCAAACCAGTTTGTCAAACCTCAGATGGATGAATGTGGTCCACCCTATAAACAAACCAGTTTATAGGGTGGACCACATTCATCCATCTGAGGAAAGGACAAGAAACATAGAGAGAGAGAGAAAGAGAAAGTTCGTCCATGCCCGAGCCGGGATTCGAACCCAGGTTCTCTCCATCCGTAATCAGTTACTCTAAACCTACATTTATATACATACCATTACTTACATATTTGAAGAAACATCTGAATTCCTATATGAGTCTCTCCGGCTGTCAGTTTCTTATGTCTGCTAGTCAATTGATTTAAAAAATCATGACAATTAATCCAAATCCTTATTCTGAAACTATAAGAAAAAATGGATTAAAGAATATTCCCGAAATAGAAACTGCATCCGAAACAGATGTCAAGGATTTATTCTTTAGATGTATTAATCTTTCCTCAGGTCAATACCCTTTCGTACACTATGGCTACAAATTAAGGATATCTAAATTAAAAAGGAAGAGAAATTTCTGATTGTCTAAAATATGTTTCGCACAATTTCATCTTTTACGTAAGCTAAAGGAAGTTCAAGATAGTAAATGATTTGGAAATGTAAAAGTGTTGGTAGAAGTTCTTATAGCTTAATGGATTGATGGGAAAACAAGAATAATGTGGGAATGTTAATTCACGTAAAATCATATGTGACCAAGCTGAAAGTTGGAGATGCTTATGTAAGCAACTGTAGGAAGATTCAATAACATAACAAAATTTTTGTTTAAATAAATAATTTGTTTTACATTTTTAACTAAATTGTTGAAGATATCTGGATGTCACGTGCAGGTATTCAATCTGTGCAATTTAAGTTTTTAAGAAAATAAACGAAAATCATAAAGTAAAAATATACATAAACTCAGCCGATGAATTTGTTATTTATCAATACTCCTAATTCTGCAATATTATTACTAGATAATAATTTGGTAACTAAGCACTTCAGACCATAGTGTATAAATTATCATTTACTTTAATATAACATTAAGGCATTATTATAAGAACTGAGTATTTAAAAATTTAATTACAACCGTGTTCTGTGAAATAATAAATAATTGCTTGATTTTGTACTGTCTTGTCCAAAGATTTCTACACCATATATGAAAAGTAAAAATTTCTATGATTTCCGTTATTTAATTCTTTATTTTGTATTATTTCATAGCACTTGGAATTTATCTCTAAATACAAATTACATACTTATTATGCATTAGATAATGAAAGATAGTCCATTTTTTATTTTAAAGGATTTTTAAGATGTAATTATAAATTCAGAGAATAATTAGAAGCATTTGGAATAATTGCTTATGATGAAAATAATGATTACTAATATTAAATATACCCAATTACTACCCAATTTCAATAACTTGAAGTGAAACTTTAATGAAGTTTAGGATAAAATTAACAACGTTTTATGAGATGTTTTTTTTTATATTTGTTTAAAAAATCATAAAATTATCTTCAGATACAAGTTAAGTACATTTGGTACATACTTTTGGTAGACACAGTAAATCATCATACGCAACTTATTTTTTTTTTTAATTTAACGTAAGGTAAAATTATTATACGTCAATTATATACTCGTAAAACTATTATACATGTAAAACAGTATAAAAGCACAATATTTAAAATATTTTGAACAATTGTAATAACAATCACAAAGTTATGAATTTTAAATATTTGGATATATAATTTTATGATATTTTTTTAAGGGTGTGAATTTGTGTCATTAACTACGCCAGATTATAACATCCCACTTTTTATTACATGTTTCATAAATAATAATTACAGATACTCATTACTTAGTAACATATTTAACATAATATTAAGAAAAACAATGTTTGTATTAATTTTGGATTAATTATATCTTAAAACGTAAAAGAAAATGGCAAATATGTATTAACTTAGATAAAAAAAATTGCTTTCCGTTAATAATTTATAATATCATGACATGGTCTTCTAGTTAAAATTCATTATATTTTCTGTGTCCAAGTACCGTATATGGCTCGTTACTTGACATAATTATAAATATACAATATTTAAAAAAAACTGAAACTATCATGTTCTCGAAGGAAACCCTAATGAGATTATTTGTATGAAAATTGTGCAATTTAATGTAAATTTGAAACAATTCTCAAATTTCAATAAAGTTAAGCAGAAATGACAAAAAAATCGAAGTTTTATGAACTCCGAGAACAAAATCTTTATTAAATAAAAATTCACAAATTTGTGATATTACATTCCTATTACAAATTAGTTACCTAAAGTAACTCAAACCTTCATATATCCTACTCTATTTATCTTAATACTTCATAAAATCGCAATTATTAAGGTAAAACACTAATAAATATATTGAAATCTTCATGTTCATTAGAGAAATAATGCATAAAATTTGTGCCACTATGTTTCATTTTCAATAAATTTTAGAAAATTTAAAAAGAATAATAATTTTTTATGTATATGTGGAAAAGAATTTTTATAATTTGATGGTTCCTAACTTTGTGACATTTTTTAAAGGTAGAAATTAGGTACCTTAAGTATATGTAGATCAGATAATCATAAGTATCATTATTATACTAGTACGTGTAAGGATATAATTAGAAATGTAGAATATATAACATAGAGTTTTATCCTGACTGAAATAATGAATGAATGAGGTTATGAATTTTTTGTTTGACAATAATTTTTAATTTTGTGACATATTCAGGTAGAAACTATGTACCATAATATGCCAGATCATTGTTATTTAGGTAACTAACTGTTACCTAAATGGCTTATTAAGATACAATTAAAAGTACAAAATATTCAGTATATTGATATACTCATTAAAACAGTATTGATTATTTACCGGTAATGTGTAAACATACGGTTACTAATGTAGAATATGCAATGCAGTTGGGTTTTGACTGAAATAATGAATGAATGAAGAAATAAATTCTTTGTCATTTGATAATAATTTAAAATATTTTGACACAATGCGCTGGTTGAAATTAGACAGCTTAATATATCAAATCATTATATGAAACTCATTCTTACTTGAATGGCTCATTAAAATACTGTTACAAGTACAGAATATTAAGTATAGTAGTGTACTGATTAAAACAGTATTGATTATTTATGCAGTAATATCTATACTAATGCTATAATTTTCAGAAAAAATTGAAAAATCTGATTTGAGACTTCGCTGTTTGATAACAGTTCGTAGTTTCTAGTTGTTATCTTGTAGGAATAAGAGCATACTCAGTAAACCATTACTCACAGTTTACTACTTATTTTAAATACAACATTATAAATACGTATACTCAGAATTTTGCTTGTAACAGAAATTCAGAGATGATTTGTATTTAGCATATCTTATATTATTTTTGTGACTTATAGTCACA
>JAPDSC010141659.1:0-32902 GCA_026290005.1 Latrodectus geometricus
TATCATTATGAGCTAATATTCTAGGCTGATCCGATAAAGTAATGTATCATTATAAGCCAGCATTCTAGGATCATCAGATAAAGTGATGTATCATTATGAACCAGCAATCTTGTAAAATTTCTTCTGATCTAACTATCGATACTTGAATCCACTTGGAATACTGTTGTTGTTACAAATGACACTTTCGTCAGGGTCTGGGTGAATGAAGTCCGAAAGAGCGTTTTCCGTTTTCGAACAGAGCACCCCGATTTGAGGGTCGAAGTTCGACTTTGGCTCATAGATGGCAGCACCATTTGAGTTTTCCAATTTAGAGAGTGAAGTCAGAGAAGATCCATGGCATTGCTCCAAATTCCCCCAAAGATATTAATTTGGAATGAGAACATGGAGGACATTGCAACCACGTTACATTCTAGTGCCCCAATTGCCACCAGTGAGCCCTGCGGATCTTTGGATAAGCCGGGATTCGAACTCACTGCCTTCTGATAATGAGAACGACGCCATAAACAACCAGGCCACCGTGGCCCGGATTACTATTAAATGGCAATTATTGAAAGAAGTCGGCACCTTTAGAGAAATAATTCAGTTATATCCCAAATATATAAAATCATTCTCTAAAATATAAAAATTAAGCAATTGAATATGACATTTTACCTACCCTACAGATCTTCTTATTTTCATTTTGAAGGGTATGATCGGAGGAATACTATAATAAGTCCTTAATAATCTGAGTACAATATAATTGCATCAAAAGAATAAAGTAATTGAAGAAAAAACCTCATAAGTTAATATAATGAGTCCTTATAAGTTTTTTTTTATTTCTAATGGCGGGCACCTTTAAGCAAGTAAGTACGTTAGCCCATTTGCCGCAACAAGATCGAAAAGTGCTACTCATTTTATCGTTACCCAATGGGCACCTGTGAACCAAGTCACGGAGGTACGAGTAGCATCGCCCACGCCACACCACTACAACCCTTTTATAGGGCTGGCCACATTCATTCATCACCTGAGGAAAGGACAAGAAACATAGAGAGAGAAAGAGAAAGTACATCCATGCCCGAGCCGGGATTCGAACCCAGGTCATCCCCATCCGTGGTCAGGTTCTCTAACCACCAGACAGGGGGGGGGCTAGTCCTCATAAGTTACAAAATTAATTAATTTTAAAAAAATCAATTTAAACTACTCCAGAATATGCATCATTTTAATTTAAATTTTATTTCTTTATACATGTTTATTTACATTGAAAAATAATTCATTATTATTTTTTTTAAGCAGTCTGCAATAAATTTTTATATTTCTTTGTAAGTTATAATAATTGTAATTGAGGTGTACATTTAATTTTAGTTTTGCTTTAAAAGTTAATTTTTTGATATATTATTTATCTTAATAAATGTTTCTGTTGTTATGAAATTGCAGAGTCAAATAAAATGTATTTTATAAATTAATACTTAAATAAAAAATTTTGTGTTCTAATCTAAACGTAAAATTAACCAGGCTTGTATAAGAAAAAATCTAGTATTTTATTTATGTAATCTGTACTTATGTACATGGTTCTACTAAAAACAATTCTTTCTTTAAATAGCTGTAGTGTAAAATAGAGTAAAACAATAATCTGTTACATTATTTTTTAGCCTTAAGAATAAAATATCTTCTTTTTTTGCTGATTTTGTTTTACTAGACACCCATTTATTGTTTCAGAATTTGAATTTGATATCGTATCAAAAAGCAATTTTCGTGTGTAGTGAAGAAAGAGATTTTAACCGTGATATTGTCAAGATACGAGAAAAATAATTTTTAGTAGTTATTAATAGTAAATCTTATGAAATATAATATTTACTTTGACATGAAAGCAAATAGTCGAAATTACGTTATCTCATTAGTAAGAAATTTACTTCAGGCCCTAAGAAGTTACGAAGGATTCCCCCAAAAGTTTAGGAATCTTTTGTGAAATGACACCTAAATATACACGAAAATTTTATATTTTGCTATATATATATAAAGTTATACATATTTAGGTATCGAAATAAAGAAACTATTTAGTTTCACAAAATAAATAATGGCAAAGTTGTTATTATATCAGATTTACTATCAATGTAGAGACACTAAAAAAGTGAAAAATCTATGCATATTTTACTGATAATAGGCACAATTATGATAAATGTTCATACAAATAAATATTGCTTTTTGAAAATTAGGAAATACACTTACATCACAAATAGGAAATAGATTCCCTTTAGAAAATATTGAAATTAGAAAGCTTATTGTTAGAATAGAAAAAAAACTTGTGATAAAGCAAAAATTAAAAACATCTTTTGACTGGAAATCAGACAGAACGATGCCAAATTAAGGCAATGATTTCCCCAAACTTGCAACATTGAAAACATGTTTTAATATGGATTATGATATGTATGTGCAAATATAGTAAACTAAATTTTCAAATATGTATTTATTCTTTTTCGGGCTCCGTATCATAACAGTATTTATGCTTGACGATAACTGTCTCACTTATGGAATAGCAAAAACGTTTATTCTCGAAAATAGAATCTAGCTTCAACAAAAGTTGACGACACTGGAGTCTAGCTAACGGAATATAAGAAAAACTGATATTCCGTTAGCTAGACTCTAGTTGACGAAAAACAACTTCGAATTAAAATATTTATCACCATGAATGTAAATAATAAGCCGCATAATGTTTACAATTGATTTTTAATGTTATGTTAAGGTTTTTTAATGCCGCCAAACTTGTCTAGTGGTTAGCGCACCTGACTGCAGATGGGTGGGACTTGGGTTCGAATCCTGGCTCGGGCATGGATGTACTTTCTCTCTTTTTCTTGTCTTAGTCCTTTCTTTGTGTGTGAATGGTTGCCTACCCTATAACGGGTACCCATGGCATGTGTGTACTGAGGAAGTCGGACTCCACACCAAATATGGTTTAGTTGGAAAAGTAGAGCAGCGCACCCGATAATGCCAGCCTGACTGGCACACGACAACAACAACGATTTTTAATAAGTTAGTGACTTTTTTGAAGAGTACTATATAGTAAAATTAATATTTTGTCAAAATATGAAGGTAAGTATAATATTAATATAATGATAAGGGGAATTCGACTGCAAAAGTTAATTATTAATATTAATTAAACAGTTTTTTAATTATAACTTAAGCATTTATTATAATTAAACTATTTCAATTAGCTTATTAGTAATATTTATAAATCAATAGATAATATTATTTATTTATTTATTGATTTTATTTAATAGATTAAAGTAAAAAAATCAATGAATTCAAATATTTATAATAATCTTAAATAATATATGTTGATTAATAGAGTTAGTAGTAAATATTGATATATTTTAAAGTAATTACTAATTTCAGTTATAGATAACTTATTGGGTTGTTCAGAAAGTTATTTCTTTTTATACGAAATTGAAAAAGGTATAGCGAATAAATATTTCATTGAATTGTATATTGTTAATCCCATTCCAATACCTTTTACCATCTTTCTGGTCGTAGCATGATTTCAAACCCATAAAATGGTCGGTTTTCACTAGCTAAAAACTGATTCAAGTTGGTAAAACGAAATGACTCTCCAAAAACTCAATAATTAATATTGATTGAAGTTAACAACGTTTATTAAAAAGATTGATGTTAAATCTATAAAATATGTTGATCTTTTTATATAGCAAGTTATTTCACAGGCTGAAGCACTATGCGCTCATAAATTATTCTTTTTAAAAAGGTGTCATCTGTGAAGTTCAGTCTTTTGTCGTGTCTCCTACAAACAAAGAAGTTCTGGAAGGACAGACGGTAATACTTCCTTGTCAAGTTTCAAATCAGCGGGGATTGGTACAATGGAGCAAAGATGGCGTACTTTTGGGTATGGTTATTTTTGATTATGTTATTGGAATTAACTATAAATTAGAATGTAAAATATCGTTGTTTTAGAAATATTTGATGACAAAAGATTGCTTTAGCTCATAAGCTAGAACCTTTCATTAGTAATTTCATGCATTATTCATCTCAGTTATTTAAAGATTTTTTAAAAATTCCTATCAAAAGCAATTGTTCACTGGTATTTAAAGGCATCATTGTTCAAAGGTTTTTGCAGTAACTGCACATGGTAATGAAATACTTTATTGATCGGTAAGATTATACATTTAATAATACTTTACATCTATGATCGTTTACTTCCAAATTATTATCTCATGGGGTTTTAGGAGACAGCCCTTGGGTTTTCTCTAGCTACCTATCTCTAAATTGGAAGACCCAAATGGTGCTACCAACTATGAGCTAAAGTCCTATTTCTCGTTCTCGTTGGTCGAAGATGTGGTGACGAGGTGTCCAGCGGGAGCCGTTGACCTTTTTTAATAACAAGGGTATAACCTAAAATTACACTTAAAGATCTATGCATGGTTACAACGATGAATAAAAGAATAAGTACTCCCAGATTGAGTGCTTGCATGGTGACTCATGAGTAATTATAGGAGGTAGTTACCAGAAATTAAGACACTGAGATATATACAAAATAAATGATAAAAAATATATACAAAATCAAAGGAAATAGAAGAGCAGTCCCAAATTTATTGCAAATAAAGTAATTAACCTAAATGTTTGGGCAAAATGCCCGTTGCAGTTAAGAAAACATTTTAGTGTCTCTAACAATCCTCGCCGGAGACGAGAGCCCCACCCACTCCTGGATATAATCAAATGTTTGTAAGCAAACGGGAGGGAGGGGGGCTATAGCTGTGAAATTATTGTTTGGGAAGAGAGATAATTATTCAGCTGAGGACGGCTCTGGGTCTGTGAAAATGTATTAATTCATATGGATTATAGTTATCAATTTTTTGAATTTCAGATTTATTTATGTTATAGTATTTATTGTAAAACCTGAATGAAAGATGCTTGATGTAATTTATTAGAGTCAGCATCCCTAAGTTTTTATGAATGAGTTGATTCCTGAAGTAGGGCTCGGATTTTGAAATAAGCCTGAGTAGTTTATTCTGCTTGCGTTCGATGAAGGATAAGTTCGTCATACATGTTCCACCTCAGATCGGTGCTGCGTAAGTTATTATCGGTCTGAGGTAAGACTTGTAGATCAGGAGCTTATTACTAAGGGATAAAGTCCTATTTCCAACCTCGTAAGAAGTGCTCTGTTGGGGGGGGGGCGGAAGAAAAAAAAAACCGGTAGATGTTCCTTCCGATTTTATTCACCCAGTCTCTGACGGGTGGGCTTGGCTTCACCAAGTGTCATAAGTAACAACAACGTTTACTTTAGTTATATTTATGCTTGCTTTATAGTATAAATTAAATCTGGTGCGCCAGATTATAGAATGTAAGAAACCACAAAGACTTCTTGAACTAATGAGGATTAAAACCAAATTCAGATAAGATTCAATCTGAATACAAGAATATCCTGTTTGACAAGAAAAATATTGCATTCAAATTGAAGGAAAGTTTCTATGATTTTTTCAGTTTCTTTGAACATCGATTCTTCAAACTAAAGCAATACGAAAAGAAAGACTTCTGTTTTAAGCCTGATAAAACTTTTGATTTGAGTACATATTTTTAAATAGAAAATCGAAATGATCAAAAAGAATCAAAAGATTATAATTTTTTTTTTGCTTCTTTTTTTTTAATTGTATTTGATCTACTGGAGAATTAAAAAAAAAGTTTAATCTTTTTCTCAAAACTTCAGTGCTGTTATTTACTCTTGTAACTTTGAGTTTATAAAGAACAACATTATTCTTATGCTAAAGTTATCAAAAATAAATCGGTGTTTAATTACAACTTTATTTAATCCTTTTTGTCTTTCAGCTTAAAAGTACTTTTTTGGTGGATTTGTTGTTAAAAAACCTTGAATTATATTTTATCTGAAAGTGATTGATTGATTCTTCACTAGAATTATATTACCGATAAATCTAGCAATTAATGCAACAAAAACTATTTTTCTTTGCATTAAAATTCTCTTTCGAAGCATCAATATTTAATCGAATTCCGCTTATGAATATTTCTCACTTATATTTGAATCGGTTGAGACTGCATTTGAGCAAAATATTCTTCTTCTTAAAAATATGTTCATTGAGTAAAGATTTAAACACATAAATGGGATTTTTTTTTTTTATTAAAATGGATTCATAACCGAGAACTGATGGCTACATGAGGGATGAATATGGTATCTATATAGTTTTAAAATGTGTGATATTCAATAAAAAATAAGCAAAAATATAAGAATTTTAAAAGAAAAAAAAATGGGATTGAAATATTCTGAATATAATTAATTGTACGTTTTATTCCTGTAATTAGTAAAATTTATAATTAGGTTTTAAAGCATAAAAAAATGTTTGTTTTAACTATAAAGTAGTTGTTTCTTTCGTTACCGTTGAGATCATGTGTACGTCACTTTTTTTTACTTATAATTGGTCTGTGAGTTAAACAAATAATCGGTTTCACCAATAATGCTGAATACATAATTTAGTCCACCCATCAAAAACAAGTCAATTTGTCAGTGGGATGAGCTCTTCAGTGAGCAGTTGGAAAGAAAATTTTGGAAAACATGTTAGTGGGATTAGTTATTTTATACATTATTGGAGATTTGTCTCTCTTGTTACCGCTATTAAAAATAAATACTCATTCATCATGAAGTAAAGATAAATTTATTTCATGCAGCGTGTAAAGCACATTAAATATTAATATTTGATTGTTCATAACATCCATTTTATGGTTAGTTTAAATCGGCAAGGACGATTTAAATGCTTTTATAATTGTTTTTAAAGAAGTCAGTCAGATAATGATAGAAATATATTTTTCAAGATTTTCTTTCTGTATCTTGATATCTATTTGAGTTTTTTTTATAGATTAATTATTTAAATAATAATCTTGTAGAACATTTCTTTCATGACAAATTCGTGAATCATATTTCATTCTTATCTTCAGATACTGAAAGTCACTAGCATGCCTGCAATTTAGAGTTAATTTACAAAGTTTTTAACTTGAGGATCAATGTGTCAGTGATCAAATTAAAAATGAATGAATTCATGTTCTATGAGAGATGATCTGGCGTTTCTGCGATCTGACTTATAGTGAAAAGTAAAGATCCTCGAATGACTAGGAATTATAAATCTTTCCTTGACAAATTTGATCAGTTTTTAAGTAAAATTTTTTTGACAAAGATATTTAATTTGTCTTCAAAAATGTACACTATAAAAGTCAATTTTAAGGTTTAATAATTATTTAATATTATTATTTTTAAATTTAAAAAATTGAAGATTAATATTAATAATTTTATAATTATTTAATATTCTCTTCTTCTTTAGCGGAAAAGCTGATAAAATTATCAATTTGAAAATGATAATATTGATCAACCGCTTTGGTCTGGTTGGTCAGGATGTTCGATCTCATTATGGGTAGGTAATGAGTTCGAATTCAACCCGACGGAAGAGAAGTTGTGTTTGTTAATGGCAACTGGGGCACGTTAAATATGTCGTGGTCGCAATGTCTTCCATGTGAAATGATACTTCTAGGGGTAGTGGGCCAAGTCTGGGAGTCTTCTGCTTGGTCTTTGCTTCAAAATTACGAAAACCCACTCACTTTCAGGGCAACGGTGGCACACCCATTAGGTGCCCCACTATATAAGGTGCCTTTATCCCCTTGTAGTGCTGAAAGATGGAAACCTTATAGCAGCCATTCATTAGAAAAAAAATATATTATCAGAGACTAAGTAGTATTTAAGTTGTAAATATTACAGTACAAAACAGACTAAGTTGTAAATATTACAGTACGAGACAAAAAATTATCTCTTCAATTTTTGGCATTCATTTAAAATATTAATTTTTTAAAAAATGTTTATATAAATTTACTTTTATATGAACAATGACCAAAGAATTCTAGAATCGAATTATGCATTTGGAGTTTTAAATCTCATTAATTAGTAAACAGAATATTGACCAAGAAAAATGCACAGCTTTTCAATTTTTATATAAAATAAAATAAATAATAAGTTTTTTTTTAAGTGATTGTGTAATCATTTTAAATAATGTATATCGAGGTTAACTCTTCCAAAAGCCAAATTTTAAATAAAATTTGTGCCATTTTAGGACCATGTGGAAGTATTTTTTTTTCTTAAATTTTATCTAATAGATTATGAAATTTAACATTAAGAGTTGAGAAAGTATTCATTATAAAACAAATTTAAATAGGATTACAATAGATAATAGTATGTTTTTTCAAATGAAAAAACATTTTGTCTATCTTTATCAATTTATTCACAAAATATATCCCTAAAATTGAATAATTATTTCAAGTAGTAGCTTAAAAATACAGTTGTAATGAAGGAGAATATGCATTGACTATATTGTTATGGATTTTTTTTACGTTGTAGAATATTTCAGTGTGTCTTTAGAGAAGAGTTTCAATGTTCTTATTAATGAAAAGTAAGAATCGAAAGAATTGAATAATCTATTTTGTATTTCCACTATTTCACGTGATAAGACACATACAAAAGCATTAGATCTGGCACCATTTTTTGTTTTACCTATCATATATTGTTTTCTGTTCTAAATATTTTAATTTATTTTTTGATAAATTCAGCGAAACAATTTCTCGTGTAAAATTAGTTTGAGCTCAAAACATCAAATAATGTCATTTTAGGATCTCTCCATGTACATATATACATATATATATCCCTGGACACAAATGTTATAGTTTTACTACTACTGCTATATATTATTCATAGTATCAACTTATAAATACGTACATGAATTTAAAAAAAATTACCTTTTTATCATTGTTTTATCATGCAATAAGCCTTTATGTGATAATATTATTCTGAAGCACAACTATAAATTTCTTAACTATTTTACCCTCTATATTACTATGCTCTTTGTTAAAAAGTTAGAACATTATTTTTATACATAAAGGAAGAAAGAAATACAAAAAAACCCCTACTTTTTGATAAAGTTAATAAAAGTAAATGTCATATACTATCTATAAGTAAATATTGTCTACCTACCAAAGGAATAACTTCCGCCAATTTTTCTATGCTTGTCTGTTGCCATAGAAGCAAGACAGATTACATTTTTAACAAGAGTCAGAAGATAAGCATTAACTTTGATTTATTGAACGTTTTAAAAATATTATGAGGTGCTATAAATATCCCCAATTTATAACATTTTTAAATTTCATTTAAAATGGGCAGGTCTTGTAACTATAACAACCGCCACTAACTAGATTACTTCGTGAGAGCTGTTTTTGTGGTAGATCGACAGTATATTCAAATGAATATATTTGATATATTGAATGTATATCTTATTTTATATATTGAAAACTAATTTCTACATTTATTGTTTTAAATTGAAAATCGTTTCTCTGCAGTTTCTTTTAAGTATGCCCGTAATTTAATGTTTCGTTCTTTCTTAGGATTTGATCCTCAAATTCCTGGTTATTCAAGGTATTCTTTGGTGGGCGATACAGCATCAGGGATCTACGACTTAAAAATAGAAAACGCTCAATTAGAAGATGATGCCAGTTTCGAATGTCAAGTAAATTAATTATAACTTTTCTTTATTTCCTATTCAAATTAACAATCGAAAAAGTAAATTAAATTCTGAAATATTAAACAATATATTATTTGAAATGCCATAAAAATATACATTTTTTAATTGATTTATGTATTGTCTAATTATTTAAGTGATGTGACATACACTTATTATATATTTCAATTTTCAATTAATTTTAAAAGTTTGAGAAATCTTTATTTTTATTGTAGCCAAAGTCATAATTACTTAGGGTTTTTTAAGTACGTAGGACGTTAAATTAGGGTTTCCAAATTTAGAAAGGCTACGGTGCTTATGGATATCAATCTAACTTGCTGACTGTTAGCTATTTTTCTCAGTTTTGGTCAGAAATTTTTTTTATTAAAAATTAGAAAAAAAATATCCCTATATATTTACAACTTAACCAAATAAAAATATTAAATAAATAAAACAAAATGAAAGAAATATTATCTTCAAACGTTAGTAAATATATTGCCAAATAAAGCAATAAAAAAAAGCAAAGACATGAAATGTTTAACATGTTTATTTACTAAATTGTAGGAAAATTTAAAATTTATCACTTAGTGACTGGTTGTAATAAAAAAAGTAATTAACTCGAAATTAAATCCTTTTAAGACATCCTGTTGGTTAAAATCTCCTTATAATGTATTTTCGATATTATTCCATTTCGCCAGCATAGGCTCTAAATTTGTCAAATAGAACAACTACCAACCACAAATAAAATGTTATAATTTTCAGTTTTTTACCATTCTGCTGTTAAAATGGTGTTAAAATACTTATGTCTCTAAAAGAAAATTTGTTATAACAAACAGTAACTAGTTTTTTTTTTAAAGTTAATATTTGTGTAATAATGTCAGTTTGGTGAGATTTGGGTTGGTGAAATGCAATTCACCAACCAAAATTGATCTTAACGAAAATTCATTAAGAATTTTCGTTAAGAACAATTTCTTCGCCGCCAAATGCTACAATAACTTATGGCTGAATTGATTTTTTTTCTATAAGGTTGGTCCAGCTGATGGACATGATGCCATTAAAGGAACAGCAAATCTTACAGTCTTATGTAAGTATTATTTATTTATTGATATCATAAGTTAAGAAGTTAAAAACATTTCATTTATATTTATGTCTTTCCTATAATTTGATGTAATTAGATTATTCTCCCTTTTTATATTTATTTAATAACATATATTTTACCCTCACACGTAAATTCTAATAATTGATAAAATATGAGAATTATTGACTGAAGAATAGTAATTTGTGAAAAATCAAATTTTAATATAGTAAAGAATGTTAAATACATTTAGAAAATAATTTTGTATATGATTTTATACATCAGATATGAAAAACACATTTCAGAATTGTTTGAAATTAAAAAACCATTTACACTTATAAGTTGAAAGAAAATACACTTAATTTTATATTTCAATCTATATCCATAAAGTATTATCAGGAAAATATTAGTACTAAATGAATGTGCTTTATTTGTCAAATCAATTAACTCCATAAAACAAGAGGTTGAGAAAAATACTAAAAAGTGCATAATGTTTTTTAAGTTTAACGTTTTTTAATAATATTTGCATATGATTTTTGTGGTGCAAGTACAAAAATAATATTTTTGTACTTTTAACGCTGTAGTCTTCCTTCTAGTGTTTACAGTAATTCAAAATATGCATCTGCCTCTCATAGTGAGTTATGTCTCCCCACAATTCTTTCCGCAGGTGTTATTTTCCTCTTGATTGTCATACAGTGTGACCTTTGACTTCGAACGATGAATTCAATTGCTACCACTTTAGTTACAAATGCATCGACCAGACAAGTTTTCATAATCTGACTTCTTTGGATCTCTAACGGGACTCTTAATTTTAATTAAGCAAACAATAATGTGCAATATACCTACACGTGTGATTATACACAACAATGTCATTCAAAATATATTGGTAGTTACGTATTTAATTTTGACTTGTATTGTCAGATGTAGAAGTTATTGTGTTTAGTGAGACTGTTTCCCCTTATTTTGTATAACTCCTGTATATTGTTAAAAATTTATTTTCGTATGTTACATTACCTTCAAAGCGAAAAGTCTCAATAAGTCCATAAACAAACCATTTTACTTTATTTATTATGACGAGAGAGCTGTGGTGGCCAGGTTGGTTACGGCATTCGTTCTCTTTATCTGAAGGCAATGAATACCAACTCAATTGAACATCCCTCGTGTTCTCTAATGACGGTTGGTGTATGTTAAATATTTTGTAATGCCAAAGTTTCCCATGTGAAGTAATATCTCTCCAGTCTGCTCTTAGAGTCAACTGCTTGAACCTTGCTTCTAAATTACGAAGAACCATTTTTGAGGATACTATGGCACACTCACTGGGTGAACTATATAAAATGCAATAATTTTAGCCTTTTGTTGTTCAGAAAGAGGAATATCTTACTACATTATACAACATTTATTACACATGTTGCATTATTTTCTTCCAGAAATTGAAACTTGTATATGTTACATACATTTTTCGACGTACCCTGTATATATATGTGTGTGTGTGTGTGTGTGAGAGAGAGAGAGAGAGAGGGAGAGAAAGAGAGGTGTAATATTTACTTAGATTAGCTTTGTGAAAATGATTTCAAACAAAATCAAGAGTTATGATACAAAATATTGTGAGAACATTATCGCATTTTTTGCAAATATGTTAGTTTGGGAAAAAAGAAATCCATTATTTTTGAATGACCTTCAAGGCTTTATTTACATGTTTTTAGTTAGCTTTGTGAAAAAGATTTCAAACTGTTTTGTTGGCTGACTGCTAACATGCTGCTCAACTTTGGACATTTTAAAGATTTTATCTATATTTTCGATGATGGACCTACCTGTGCGAGGTACATGTTTAACATCAAATATATTTGAATGGAACCTGTGAAACCAAAATTACAAGTAATTGACTGTTACAGTATCAACATCACATAACATCATTACCAATTTTAACTGTCTGACTTGTATTTTCATCTTTATCAAAGAAAAACTGGAAAATGTACTGCATTTTCTCTTTCTTGACTTCCATTTTTAACACTCTGTACCTTAAAGAAGGAACTTAGTAAAAAACAGCTAAATTTTTTTCTAGTGCGAAATGTGATCTTTTCAACGAGCATTAATCTGAAATTATATGATCAATACTTAAAGAGATATCGAACACTACACTCATCGATCGAAAAAAATAAAGGATTTCTTTTCTCTTACTTAATATATCTTTTATGTAGCGTGTGTATTTTTTTTAATTTAAAAATTATATTTAGTAATAATTAAAAATCCAAATTTTTATGCTATTTTCTGGTCTCCATAATGAAATTTTATAAAATTAGAACCAATTTCAACATATATTAAGCAAAATGTTTTCCCAGTTTATGTCAGAGAAACCAATGTATAAAATGAATGTATAAAACTTTTGATTTTTTTTCTTTCCTATTGTATTATATTTATTGAAAAATTATTTTAAAAATAAATTAGATTTTAAATTTATTTAATAAATTATAACTTGTTAACTTTTTAATTTAATGAATCAGTTAAAATTAATCAATATAAATTTATTTGGGTCATTTATTTATTGTATTATTAACAAGTAGGTAATTTTTGCAATTTAAAAGAGATATAATTATGGAATAAGAGTGAGAAAACAAACAAACATAGATAAAATAAAAACACACTTTGTTTTCTATCCTCATAATGTGTCTTGTATTGGTTGCAATATGAATTTACGCCCAACACAGAGACGTCAGAATTAATAGAAATAGAAGACAGAATTTTCGAACATACATTGATAATTTTTTGTCACAATTCTTCTTTGTTGATTGGTTAATAATGGATGTTTACTCACTCAGTGAGTGATTTCACAATTTTAAGTTTAAAATTAGCTTGAAGAAAGGAGATAAAAACTCGCGACATTTTGCCATGTTGGAACTGAAAACCTGCATCAGATTGAAATATTTTTTGCTGTAAAATGGTGCTAAAGTAAACATGGTAAAGCTAGGTTTGTCTCTGTATGGAATTCTTTTCAAATGGTGACTACTTTGCAGAGAACAAAGCAAATGTTTTTTTACTTAATTCTTAACTCTTACTCTTGAAACTTTTGTTCTCCTTCCTTATAGCATTCAAAAAGCAAAAAGTTTTCAAAATCTCCATCAAACTGGGGATTTAAGAAGCCTGTTCGATGTTGCCAATTTCAGGAAACTAAAAGTTAAAGTTGAAATAAGATCATTCTTATTGGTGTGTAAGGCGATAGATTTGATCATAATTATTCTTAGAATAACGAGAGATGGATATGATGTATCTGCTTTTGCAGGCACTTTTATCAAAATTTGGGAATTTTCCGAGTTTTTTCTCTTTTGGCATATAAATATGAGTCATTATGAATGAAATATTTTCAAAATTTATTTAACGGTAGATAATTCTAGATAATTCTATTCAGATAGAGATAATAATAATAGATAATTCTATTCAGATAGAGTTATCCATATTTTGCTCTAAGTAAAGTTTAAATATTTTTAGAAGAACAGAGATACGATTTATTATAAACAATTATAAAGTCGTAGGAAATAACAAATTAAAAAAAATGGGATGGGTTGTAATTTATAGATGAAAATGACACGTTTTCCAATTTTAAAGCAAGAATAAAATGCTGAATGTTTATTCTAATAAGAGATAGATTATGATAGTGTTTTTAGATTTATGGATTTCTTTTCATACACCAGGCCACACCACATCACACATTGTATTTATATATTCTATTTCAACTGAAATGAAATTTTTTTAGAAATTGGACAATTATTTATAATAATATTTTGAATAAAGTGAATCTAATGTGAAATTAACAATACAAGTTTGGGTGTGCTGTATATTAACCTATTAATAAATAAAGCAATTCATAATTAAAATACAATTTTTCAAACAGTTATTGTAAAATTGATTTAAAATAAAATGTGTTTTTTATTTACTTTATTTAAAAGGTAATGAATTAATTTTTTTTTTTCTAAAATTGCAGTACCCCCAACTTCCATACAGATTACTGATAAGCCAAATGGAACCACAGTTCAAGTGAAAATGGGAGACAGTCTATCACTCTCGTGTGAAATTTCTGGAGGAAAGCCAGCTCCGAAAGTTGTCTGGAAACGAGATCACTTTAAATTATCTGATGGTGTGACATTTCTAAGTATAATTCAATGATTTAAAGCTCACTTCATCATTTTATTCACTGAGAATAAATTTTAGCCATATTTTAAGCAAAATAAAGGCTAAAAATTTTTCCTAATAAGCGATGGAATTAATATTAAACAAATATAAATTTTATTTTATTTTAATTCCGTTAAATGAAAAATAAAATTTATGAATCACATCTATTAATAGTTTTCAGTGCAGTATTAACATAGAATTTATTTTGTGACCTAGTCCCTTTTTATTAAAATGTTTCTTACGTTTTCTGAACAGTATAATTTATATATTTTATTCATATATCGGGGGGAGGGGGGAGGCGCAGTGGCCTGGTTGGTTAGGGCGTCGATCTTGTTACCGGAAGGTAGTGAGTTCGAATTCCGGCTTAGCGGAAGATTCATCATGTTCACTAATGGCAACTGGGGCACGTAAAATATGTAGCAATACCCTCTGTGTTCCCATTCCAAATTAATTCCTCTGGGGGTGCTTGGAGCCATGTTAAGGGTCTTCTCTGGCTTCAATCTCTAAATTGGAAGAACCAGATGGTGCTGCCATCTATGAGCCAAAGTCATACTTCCACCTTTGTATGAGGGTGCTCTATATAAAAACAGAAGATGCTTTTTCTGAACTTCATTTGCCCAGTCCCTGACATGCTGGCTTGGCTTCGCCGAGTGTCATAAGTAACTCAACAACACATACATTATTTTATTTTATAATGTCTTAAGTCTATTTGCATTTATTCTAGACTTCTGATAACAGATAAAATGCCAATAATTTTGAGCATTTTGTATATAAAATTGGTTATTTTATTTTTATATACAAAATGTTTCAGAGTTCTAAAGACAGACTTAAAGAGGTGATAGAAAACTAAAATAGGAACCAGAATCGCTTAAAAAATCAGAGCCCCAATGGATAAGTGGCGCTGTAAGTAAGTTCTCAATGAAGTATACGTAGGTTTCTCATTATAAACATGGTTGAGAGTGATTATATGCATATATTCACCAATACAGACTTAGCCAATATTGGTTTTATTTATGAGCTAGTTAATGGAATCATTTATATGCAAGTTAATGGAATTATTTGTAGGCTAGTTTAGAAATCATTTATTGGCTAGTTTAGTAACCATTTATAGGCTAGTTTAGTATCATTTATGAACTAGATTTTGAAGTGGATCCTTATAGAAGAATCGCCATCTTTTCTTGTATTAAAGAAATGTTTGGCACATTTTTTTTTAACATCGCCAATCTATGTATTGTTGGTGTCAATCCTGCACCAATGCCGATGAGCAAAGCATCTCTGTTAATCTTTCTGCATCTATTTCTTATTTTTTGTAATAATGTTCACTTTTATGTTCACTGTTCCTTGTAAGAGTTCGTCATTTCTTATGCCAGTGGAAATAAAAAAAAATTTTTGCAATTAAGCTTTTAGTTCTATCTTTTTATAATATATATACTCAAATAAACACCTTAAGTAGTAACTTTTACAAGTAACTTTTATTAAGTTTTCCTTAAGTGATGTCTCCTACTTCCTGCTAAATTAACACATGAACACTATATATATCAGAAGGTTAAGCACTAATATTCTTGCTTTTAAGATTTCGTTTTAACTATATATTAGTATTTTGCTTAGATTTCACTTAAAACTAATGTTCTAAAATA
Organism: Latrodectus geometricus; assembly: GCA_026290005.1. NCBI lineage: Eukaryota > Metazoa > Arthropoda > Arachnida > Araneae > Theridiidae > Latrodectus > Latrodectus geometricus. The sequence continues at coordinate 16,398 of JAPDSC010141659.1, forward strand.
GTTTCGAAATTAAAATTTCCCAAAATAGTCGAATGAATATGACGTCACCCATTACGTCACGTAATTTTTCTTTCACAATTGAAATAACCTTCAAATATTGAGCTTTAATTGTTCTTTTATCGCTTAGAAAACACACGAGTTTCTATAACAGATGAAGATGACGGTCGCCAGAAAATAGTGTCTACCTTGACGATCATGCCGACATCTGATGATAATGGAATCTATTACTCATGTGAAAGTCAGAGCAACTTCACGTCTATTATGCTGTTCTCCGGCGTCATATTAGACGTCCAATGTAAGTATGAATAGACAAGGGATTTTCATATAAATGGTAATTCAAGTATATGCATAATATAAAAACATCAAATTTTTGTGTAATATGAAATATCCTTGTCAAACTAAAGAAACACAAACGAATGTAAATATTATTTTCACATTCTGATAAAAAGTAATTATTTGTTCGAAATTATGGTAAAACTATATTTGAGGGTGCTCCCTTAGCGACTTTTGGTTGGCGCCATTCCTGATTGTGCTGAACACCGGGCAAACAGGTATGGCGGCCAAAACATAATGAAATTGCAATGAAGACAGTACAAGTAAACTTATTAAACCAAATAAAAAGCATAAAACAACTTGGCGAGAATCAAGAGGGCACCTTCAAGTATAGGCTAACATAATAAATTATTAATGTTGTTTTGTTATTTTTGTTCCCATCTGGTGCAAAACCAGATCTCCAAGCCCATCAATCCTCACAAAATCAAGACATAGAAAGTGATTCGTAAAGAAATCCTCCTTAGTAAATCCCAGACACAAAAGAAGGTGTTGGGGGCTAACCTGGTCGACACCGCAGATAGGATAAAGTTTAGGTTTGCCACCAAATTTAAAGGCCACGAAGGTGGCCACTAGTAAACTTAGAATATGTACTCTGGTCAACTATAGAAGCCTGAAACTTATTTGTAAAGTTTTGAAGAAGGAAATGTTTTTTATAGCACTCACAAAGTTTATATCCTTATAAAAACACAATAAATAATAATCTATTTTTTTTTTTCAGAAAAAAATACAGTTAATATCTTCAAACGTTTTATCGATTTAAGTTCTCTTACAATTGGGATATGTTTGAATACTTTATAAGGAAAATAACATTATGTAAATTATTTGAAGTATTATTGAATATTTCAAATATAAAATGATATATTAAGATTTTAACTTTAAATGAATTAATTTTCGTAATTGAGAAAAAAAATTATTCATTAACGCTGTGCTTATGCTATTAAGGACAGTTTAAATTGAACCCTAAAGAAAAAATGCTTTTCTTTGATTTCTTAAGCTCATATCTGTCGAGTCATATATATGATTAGCCATCCGGGCTTGAATGACAGAATAAATGTGTATAAATTAATCATATGGAAACGGTTCTTAGAATTAAACTATGACAGTATCATTATTATCTTGAAGTCCATTATTTAAATATCCACAATTCACATATATCCAATAAAATTTGCTGCAATTTCCTGATTTATGTTCAGATTTCCCAACTTCTGATTCCTGACTGTCGTTTAGTTGATGCTGGAGTGATCTAATTCACCAAACGATGAAAAACAAATGAGAAATGAAATTTTTTTTATTCAACCGTCAAAACAGTTAAGAATTTTATTTTATATTTTTAGAAATCGAAATATAAATACTGAAAAAAAAAAAGGAATTTTTGGATTATCATAAAATTTGAGAATAAATCGAAGGATATTCTTTTGTACTCTGTGTGGTTTCTACAAAAGCTAAAGTAAAAGTTATTGATGATTGAATACTAAGAAAATTTAGGAAGTGTGTTTATGGCTTTAATAGCAATTTGATTATGATAAAAGTCATTTTGCAAGACTCTAAGAAATCAATTGGTCCTATCATAATATGTCTGACATTTGGTAAACGGCCAACCAATTGGTGTACGTCAAAAATAATAATATATTTCTATGATTTACATATTGACAAGTAAAATGACAGATGAGAGCGTAAAATACATTGCTAAATTAGAGATATCGAATTTGTGATAAAGCAATGTAAGCCATGTTAGTAATTCTGAATGATTTGATAGCAGGTGAACCAAATTTTGAAATAAACACTGGCAATGTAGTTTCACAGATAAATAAGGATTTTGCTTGAGATTAATATTTCTTGAGATATCATTGAAAAGAGACTAAAAAAAGCTTCGTCTTTTAATTAATTCCTTTCTTTAAAAAATTAAAAGACATGTTTTCTTTTCGACATATTTCTCTATCAATTATTCTTCGAACATAAAGAATATTTAAATAACTAGATCCAGTAATTTTTAAATAATAAATAAAATAAAGCAATCAAATAAACATCAGATGGACACAAATGATGGTAGTCAATAATTTATTGATGCAACAGTTGCAGAATCTTTTTAATATAATTTTCATTATAATAATTCAATTCTTAGTCACAAAATTCTGTTGTCTAATAGAGTGAATGCTTTTTCAATTTTGTTTTGATTTTCCAATAAATAAATTTATTTTACTAATACTTTTATTTTATGTACCCTGACAGTATGTTGATTTCAGTGAATCTTAACTACTATATCTATTACATATAATTATAATATTTGAGTGACATTGTAAATGAATCAGTACTTACGTATTAGCGTCACCACAGCCAATATCCTATCAATCATGGTACTATAAATATTTATTTTTCAAATAAAATACCTGAGTAAGAATCTTTCCTTGTTATTGTTTTCCTCGGTAAAAATGTGCTTTGGGACCCTGCTTGGCGCGTTTTCAAAAACGCCGTTGCTATGGCGACGAAAATGAAATACGTGTTTTTAACTTTTGCTAATTATTTTTACTTTTGCTATGGCAATGAAAACAAACACAGTTTTTTTTTATGAATTGTATTACAATGAATAAACTGAAATGTTAATATAAATATGTTTTAATTGATAATATACCTAAAAATCTGTTTTTACTAATCCTTCAAATTCTCCCCTTCGGAGGTTACCATAAAGAGCGCATTAAGGATAATTCACATCCGGTTCACCATGCTTAACGCGTTTATCATCAAGTTGGCGAAGAAGGGGACCCAAACCGCAATTCATCCCTTTTTTTTTGTTGTTATGATATCTAATCAATTTTTCGTGACGGCTTGGTGCAAAATTGGCTACAGTGACGCCAATAAGTAACTGATGAATCTATTTAAATCACTTCTGTTTTCCAGACCCTCCTGGTCGACCAACCATTGAAGGATATCGATTGAACGAGAAAATACGAGCGGGAGACACAGTTCAAATCAGATGCGTGTCCCGTGGCGGTAATCCACTTGCTTGGTTGGTGTGGACCAGAAATGGAGACTTTGTGGATCACTCTTATATGACATTGGATGGTGAGGCTGTCAACGAAATCACGTTCACAGCTTCTCCTTCTGACGATAAAGCAGTCTACTTGTGCACTGCTTCCAGCTTAATGACACCAGAACCAATGGAAAAGTCTATAACTTTGAAAGTGCTGTGTAAGTAAGGAATATTGTTTTTATTTCGTATATTATCATTATGTAAAAGATAACTTTGGAATACTTATAATGGTATAATTCTTTTGGCTATTTTTGAATTCACTAAATTTTTTTGTGGTTTTTACCGTTTATCTGATAATTTCGATTATTTTTATTCCATCAGAAAGATTGAAAATACAGTGCATATTCAAAAAAGTTCTATTTTGGCAGTCCTAATCAGTACATCATCGAGGGACATTATGAAATACTTAAACTAAAAATTTTCATTAGATTTTTTGTGAGGATATTTCAAAGAATTTTTTGAAAAACCCGAATATATATGTATGTTTTTTATTATTGATGGGATTTAATTCACTTACTTATAAGGAAGCTATGACGTAACAATACCGTTAGCTTGACATTATTTTTTAAACCCCAAAAAATTCAAAAATACACCAAAAGGATTATACAGCTTCTATGACTGCTTTACACTAGTCCCTAATACTTTTTAATTATTTTCAACATGGCAACAAAATGCTAAATGAAATCTCAACGGTGGTTAACTTTCAATCAATAGATAGCCATGTACATTTCTTCACCAAATTCAAAGTGGCCTAAGTCGTAATGTTTTTTAGAAATAAATTACATAATAGACAAAAATGGTTTAATATTTATACAAATACAAAAGCAACAATATTTGTAAGAAATGTAACCTTTGAAATGTTTTAACAATGTTGTAAAATGTTAAAAAATGCATCGATCCACGCATTTATATTTAGAAGTTCAGAAATAATTGCTAACTTCGTAGTCTTTCAAAGCGAAGCACAGGGTGAAAAACAAATTTCTCATTAATTTAATTCCATTTTTAATAACTAATCAAAGTTAATGGTTTCAGATGCGCCATCATCTGTCAGCATTGATGCGCCAAAAGAGGCCAAACCTGGAGATGTTATCACTGCTACTTGCAAAACTGAGAGAAGTAATCCAGCTGCAGAAGTCACGTGGGTTGTAGATGGTGTGCCATTGGTTGGCGAAAATACAGTAGAGGATGATACTAATGGCGGTTGGATCACAACATCGAAGATAAATGTCAACGTGACATTGCAGGTCTGAGTTTCAAAATACATTTTTCCAAAGATATTGCTGGACGCTAATCTCATCATTAAGATAATCTGTATCTGAAATTTAAACTAAAAATGATATTCTTGTATAAATAATGCTAAAGAAACAATACTTATTTGAAAATTCTTTAGAAGAAAATTACTTTTTGGCTAGTCTGTTTAAGTGCTGAATATTTGTATTGTTAATTATATTTATAGTATAACTGTTTTAATACTGTTAATGCTAATATACGGAAAATTCTATACTTAGAAACAATATAGCTTACGTGATGGTATTAATATAGTAATTTTATTAATTAATTGATTACTAATGAAATAATAAAAGATACATGCAGATATTGATACGAGCTTTCAGGGTAAAACTATAGGGTGCCCGTTGGCAAACTTGGCAATTTTTTCTCCGCCATTCCTGTTAGCGCCGATTTCAGTGCTAACAGGTATGGTTAAACCTTCAAAAATAACGCGACGTCCGTTGGATTTTCAAAATTTTAAAAACGATAAACCAATTAGAGCTTTGTCTGAATCTAAACCAATCAGAACACGATTCGGTTTTGCCCAGCTTGGCGATCAATCGCGATCAACACTTGGCTAGAATTAAAGGGGCCCCCCTAAAGTAAAGTCTAACTGCTTTCTGTATTTTGTATTGTGTAAATCATTTTAATGAAAATTATTATTTTGAAGAACATAACTAATATAAAATTTAATTATAAATGTAAATTTACTTAAAATAAACACGGTTATAAGTCATTAAGGACTTTCATACATTGTTTCTTATCTATTCATAAGTTTTTTTACTAAATAAAATATAATTTCTGGTAACCCTTGTATTTTTAGCGTTTTTACTGATTAAGAGTATTCACATCTTGGCGTCAAAAGAATTGCCAAAAAATCAAGGCATACTCGTTTGTAAACTTTTACGCAATCTTGCACTCGTAGAATGAGATATAATTCTATTTCACCCGAATCCGTTTGTTGTCTTATTCTGCATTATGTAACCTCAGGCTAGACCAAATCTAAGAGGCCATGGATCTTCAAAAAATTATAAAAGAGAAGAAAAAAATTAAAAAAAGGTCAATCCTATGAGACCTATTCAGGTCAGTCAAAACTTATACAGATCAACATCTGATCGAGAAAGGCCTGCACGGAGAGTTGCAATTGGTGCTATTCGAATAAATCTTTTGCTTCAGATCAAAAAAGAGACATCTGATGTGTCTGTTCACTTACAAAACTCCTAATGATGGATAATTTATTCTATCAACATTGATGGTAACGGCACCATCGTAATCCAATTTTTGTATGTGTGTACAGAGAAAAAAGTTATCTTTAAGCATGTTTTGCATATGTCAGAGATGCATGTTTTTGCATGAAATTCGCAAATAAAGCTTGGTAAAATCATAGATCCTGTCCGGTTTCGTAGCAATTTTCAATTTTTATGCCAAACAATCAAATGCTTCAAGGGCTACTAGCTCGCAAAACAAATTTTACGCATGCGCACAATCACGTTACGTTATGAAATGCAAGTTACGTTATACAAACGAGTGAAAACTTTCTGACATCGTAAATCAGTTCAGGAATTATCCAAAAGCTTTTATCTTTAACAGCCTCTTGTATCAATTTGGCAACATTAAAGTGATTTTATAAAATAAATTCAATTCAATTCCTAATTATGTCAACTAAGAAAATTCTATTTTAGCAACATTTTATTAAATTTCGCATTTTCCGTTTGTGAAGCAATGTTAATACAAATGTTAATACGTTCGTTAATACAATGTTTGTTGGTTTAGTTTATTATTTTGATTATTTTTATGCTTCAGCGAGATTCGATCCGAAAACATGAAGATTTTAGGCCCACGCAGTACCATATTTGCCTTGCAATACAATTTTTCATTTCACTAGATTGCAAGAAGTCCTTTATAAACACGTTTCATTCATTTTTTTTTAAATTATAAAAAATTCTCTCTCTCACAAAACACTTTCCATCTCTCTCACCAATTTATTTCAAAATAAGGAATTTGAATTTTCAAAAGAAGTAATAAACTTATTAATGAGATTATGAAAATAAATAAATTTACGAATGTAAGAAATATAAAGATAGGGATAGTAACTGCTGATGCCAACAGATGGCACCACCACACAATTAGTGCATATTTTCCAATATAAAGCTAAAATTAATTAATGAATTAAATGAAACAAATTATTATTAAAAAAGAATTGTAACATCAAATGTCATTGATTACAAGTTTAAAAAAATGTATTTGAATTTGAGTGGATGAATAAAAAATATTTTATTAACAAATGATAGACAGAGTGTGATCTAATAATGGAGAAATCGTAGAAAGCTTCCAGTGGATCCACAGCTGCATTTTTATTTCATTATAATTCATTCATTTAATCAACAAACTGCATTGCTATATTCCTGTTTTATATTTAAGAAATTTTACTTCATCTTAATCGAATGTAAGATTATTAGCATGCAATGGTTATTAATACAATTGTTATTAATATTGTTTCAGGATCGCAATGCTAAGCTCTTCACCTGCTACGCTGTTAATCAAGAATTGGGAGAAACTAAACCGCAGACATTATCAGTGAGCATTTTATGTGAGTACGCTCATTTTGAAATTAGTTTAAAACAGTAAGCATACAATTAGGAAAACTGGAACATCTTTTTGCAATCAAAATATTTCTTATAATTATTAAGTTGAAGTAATTAATATTTCACAGAAGGTTTCAGCCTGTTTAAATCTTAGGAATAACTTTTCTTTGTTCAGAAAATTATTTGAAAAAAATAAGGACTGCGAATCAGAAAGCTAAGTGATAAACGAGAAGAATTCTATTATTATTTCTTCTGTTCAAAGATTCTTTGATTTTGATTTGAATCCAAGATTGTGTTTGATTCAAACCACACATACATGTAATGTTTTAGTAGGAGAATTTTAACACACATTAAATTAAATATTAAGAAATATATTCCTCTAGTTTACCAAATTTTTATATTAATTTTATTATATTAATTTATTATTACATGACTATTATTAACACTATTAACACTATACTATAAATTAAATTCTTCTTTAAATATGATGTATTTATGTGTGTTTTGTAACTTCTTTTTGTTTAAACTTTCACAATTTTACTTTATTTTGAAAGTACTTAATTTCTGGATTCAAAGAAAAGATTTTCTTAGCATAAATGTATTAAAAATTAATTACTTTCACAAATTTTCTTAGATCACATAATTTTATATTTTTTTACCAACCAAATACGTAAATTAATAAAAAATTTCAGAGTTAATACTAAATCATTTAGACTTCTGAAAAATCTTATCTTGAATTCTAAATTTAAGCACGTGCCACGTAAAGGGAAATCTTTTGTGAAAGTTTAAGCAAAAAAAATGGAAGCATGAATGATTCACATTTAATGAAGGAATTATTACTAAAATAACATCAAATTATCGAATCAAAAACCGAAGAGTGAATACGCCTAAAACTAATATTGCTTGGATTCAAAAACAAAAAAAAGAAACTGAATTTTTTTATTTTTTAAAATTTAATTCCTTAGAAACATTAAAATACGATTTCTACTTTGAGAAAAGAAACTATATTAGCATTGAACATAAAAAAAAAGAGGTAGAAATTACATTGAAAACTTTTGGCACAGGTGCAGTGTAATCCATCATGCCAATTTTTGAATTTTTTTTTTTTTTTGGCTACGAAAAAAATGTTGCCAAGATGACGTATTTATGACGTAATGCCACAAAGATGTAGCTGTGAAGTAATAAATTCCTGAAAAAAGCTTATACACCTAATTGATAAATTGAAATGTTATAAATAAAAAGCGTAAATATATATTTTGAAATATTCAGATTTTAAAAGAAGAAAAATATTACGAATATTAAGTAAAATACGAAAATGGAACAAAATATTTTAAATTTCTTTGTGATGACGTAAGTGTTGATAAAAAAGAATTTTGTACTTAATTATTATTATTACTCTGCATCTTTATGAAGTCATAAGAACCAAGTTGCCAGATAAACAAGAAATTCCTCCAAAAGTGTCACCGAACTGCTGTGCTAAATTTTTTAATTTTAAAATAATCATTGATTATTATTTGAAAAAAAAGGAGGTATTTTTTATATAAAAAAAATATTTGATGAGTGGGAAAAAAAATCACTTGGAAAATAATATTTATTTTCGAGAAAATTTTATTTATGTTTACGGTGATTCAATTAACTATAATTTAATTTTTATAAATAAATTAAACTTTTACCTATTTTATTTTTTTTTTGAACAAAACTGTAAGTTTATAAAAAAATATTTTAAATGAAAAGGGATTTATTAAATCTTATTTGGTGGTTATTATTCAAAATGTATTCAGTTATTATTATTTTTTTAATTAAAATATTTTAATTAATTACCCAGTTTTAATTTTTTGATTTAATAAAAAAATTGACATTTTATTTATTTAATGTAACAAATGTAATGCCGCCCATCCTGTCTAGTGGTTAGCGAGCCTGCCTGCGGATAGGGAAGTTCTGGGTTCGAATTAATATTCGGGCATAGATGTACTTTCTTTCTCTCCTGTCTTTGTCCTTTCCTTGTATGAATGGTTCCCTACCCTATAAACGGGTACCTATGGCATGTGTGTACTGAAGAAATCAGACTCCACAAAAAATTACGGTTCAGTGGAAAAAGTGGAGCAGCTCACGCCATATTGTGAGCCTGGCTGGCACTCGACCAAATATATATATATATATTATTTTGCTCCTAGATGCACCTGATCCACCCTCCATCTTTGGATATACTGAAGGAACGGCAATTGCGGCGGGCAAGCTGCAGCGTCTAACCTGCGTGTCCCATGGAGGAAATCCTCTTCCAGAGCTTAAATGGTACAAAGGCGACGAGGAAGTAAGTCTCACCAAGATATTTTGATAAATTATATTTCTAAAATGTATTTGATAGGTTAAAGTTCAGTGAGATATTTACATACTTCGCTGTAATTGAAATGTGGATTTCTAAACATTTTCTGAACCTTTTCAGATCATATCTTCACGGCAAACCGCCAGTGGAAACATAGTTTCAAGGGAATTAGCCATCCTGACTAATGCGTCTGATAATGGAGCACTGTACCAATGCAAGTCCAAAAGCAAAGCTCTGTCTGAGCCATTGGTGTCCAGCATTCGTCTCACCGTGTACTGTAAGATTTTCTTAATACCAGAGTCATTAAATTTTTACTAACATTTTTAATAACTTATATATATTGTGTTTGGGCGAACTTATTTTTGAATATTTGCAACAGAATCGACGTCACACATGACGTTTCAATAACCGAAACCGTAAGCCAATCAAACATGGGAATATTTAACATTTAAATGTATTGCGTCTTACACATTTAATCATCTCAAAAGGATTGAAATATAGAAATAGAGAAGAAGCATATGAGGATTGTTTGTTATACGAGTTCGATAAAAGAAATACAGTATCCGCAAAATCTGTCAAATTTATGGGGATGATGTAATTGACGAAAGCACATGTCCTTGATAGTTTCATAAATTGGAAATAAAGACTGAAGCTGCGAAGGTAAGGCTAGCAGTGGATGGCCATCACATATTGATAGAGATAATATTGACCAAGTCAGAAAGATCAGTTCGAACATAAATGTGCTAGAATTAGTGCATGCCTTGAATGTACATCGGAATGCGGTGAAGGACGGCTGGTGGTTAATTTGAGTTTTTCGAGAAAGTTGGATCGGTGGTTGGGTTCCACGTGACATGACAATTAGCGAAGTGACCGAATCACTGCCTGTATTTCCTCGCTTTTCCGATGCAGAAAGGGCTCATTTTAAACACAAATTATGACAATATATAAGAAATAAGTTATATACCATAATGTAAAGCATTGTAGGATTGTGTATCAAACTTCTGATCCGCCTGCATCGACTTCGGAAGCTGAATTTCTTTCCAAGAAGATGTTATTGTGTGTGGGGAGGGGGGGGGGAAATAACTCACTGAGAGGTCCTGTCACTTAACTAAATCATCAATACCACCTTCTATTGTCTACAGTTGAACAGGCTGCATTTAAATTTTTCAGCAAATCGACCAAGTCTCATCAATCTTAGTATTTTCCATCATCATGATCACACTAGACTCTGTCAAAAATTAGTGGGCTTTGGAAGGGAAGTTTTCACCCCGACCTTCATATTCACCTGACTTGGTACCAATTGCCTATTATCCATTTCGTGTGTTGAACAACTCCTTCGTACAGTTATAAATGTTATAATGATTGTTTTCTTAAATTAAAGCATTTCATATATTCGTTCTTTTTTAATTTCTTTATGCATATGTTATGCTACAATAAATTGAGAACATTTTTTTTCTCTTGTTGTCAGCTTGAATGTTTATCAATATATTTTATAAGGATTCGAAAATTTAAATCATATATATATATATATTTATCACTTTCAGTTCCTCCAGCTAATGTGACAATCAAGGTCAAACCCAAGAAACCCAAAAGTAATACCGAGGTAATATTTTTAAATATGTGTTGAACTGTTGTGTGAATATGTGTTGAACTGAATAATTAAAAGAGTATAAGTTGAGCATTGATAAAATCTGAATATTTCTTCATAAATTATATTGATACGAAGATTTTTTTCAAAAAGAATTTTAGATACATCTTACTACAATTTTAACTTAATAAATACGAAGTGATATTTTCCAGCAGAATGCATTTTAAGGAAAGTTATCTTAATATTAAATACTTTAAATCCTTTATTCTTTGGAATTGATAATAAATGTATTTATAACACTATTACTCACCTTTTTGAAATGAAAATGGTGTCCACGTTAATTCTTTTCTAGATGGAAAAAGATAGCCATAATGCCACACAACTAAATCAAGTGTTACAGCAGATTTTCTATCACACTCAAAAAATTCATGCGTCAATCTTGCAAAATGAGCAGATGAATTTTGTTGGTGGAGCATGATTCTGTAAAATATCTTGAAAAATTTCTGGAAGACATTTGGAAGTGTACCTGTTAACTGTGATTGTCTTTTCTACTTTTAATTTGATGGTTTGAATAGTGCTGCATTTCCGAAAAGATGGCTCGCATTGTCATTTTTGTGACACTTAATATTTTCATAGTGGAAGACAGATCATCTACAAAGACTCCTGCTTTACTTTTTCAATATGTTTAAATGTCATAAAATAATATCTACCTTTCATCACCAATTCAATGCTCACCATCTTCAAATAATTTAAGAATTTCTTTATTGATTCTGAGATCTGCATCTATTTTTGGTATTCAGTTAAATTATGGAGTACTCAAACTATTTTTTTCATATACAATTATTCATGAATAATTTTATGTAAGGTGGTAAGATCTGTTATCAAGTTCCATCTAAATCATTTGTATAAATCTCATTAGAGAGCACAGTGATTATCATCGATTAACATTTTCCATTTACGATTATCATTTATGTATTATTTCAAGCTTACAACTGACAAATCTCTAATCCTGTCTATTGTTCCATCTAAAACGAACTGTGACCACTTTAAAATTCTGGAAACCATCTGAGAACAGTAGCGGGAGAAATATCTTTATTTCTAAATGCTAACTATAACTCTACAAGTAAATTAGCATATTTATAAATGCTAACTTGAACGCCGTTGATTTAATTTCCTTTCCAATTTACAAAAAAATCATACCAGTATCAATTTTCATTCTATCTAAAATTTACTGTTGGTCAATAAAGAAAATCATTTGCTTATGTATAAAATAGCCCATAATTTTAAATATAACCATTAGATTTTGTTCTACTGTTTGAGAGTATTCAAAATCTTTGGAGTGATTCTACACTAACAAATTTCGCAGTAAAGCCTTAGCAATTATTTCATTTATGAAAGATCTCCGATAATGTTCCATTATTTTCATCTTCATAATTTTACAAAATTTTATGATTTGCTTCATTATCTTTGTATAGGTAAAACTTACTTGTCAATCTACTGTCAGCAATCCTGCAGCCAATATCACATGGTGGAAAGGTCGGAAAAACGAAATCGAGCTGACATCGTCTTATGAATCTGTTTTTCCAGCTAAAGACATAGGTGGATTTATTTCCAAAGCCAGTTTCACCACAAATGTCACTGAAAGTGACGATGGCTCTATGTACACTTGTCAAGCGGAAAACGAAGCTATTCAGCAAAGCGTGCACGATACAATTATTTTATCAGTATTATGTAAGTATCTATTTATGGAAAAATTTTATGTTATACTGTAAATTGATATTTTAGTTATAGTTTTCAAAACAGAGGAACAAATTATAAGCATGATTTCAATTCAATTGATACTTTTACGATTTAAAAAATCGAAGTTACCTTTCGAAATTGTGCTTGTTGTTGTTCTTACTCCTCCTCAGTGATCTAGCAACAGTTAGATCTGCATCATGATCTAGAAATAGTTAGATCTTCTCACAAAGTCAATCACTAGAAGAAGCGATGATATTAGTATATATTAGTCCTCTAAACTTAGATCCAGTAACTAGATTTTGGAGAGGCTGGGATTTCGAAATCGAAAAGTATATGTATGAAATGTACAAGATTAGTCTAAAATAGATATGGGAATTCTTCAACATAAATATGAATATGCAAAAGTTGTTCGCACATTTTTTATTCGATTTTGAGGTAAAGTATAGAAAAAAAATAACCATATTTTGTGCTTTAAATGTTTATTTTAAACACCCTCGTTCCTGTCTTTTTACATTGTGATTTTCATGTTAATAATGCTTCTGTAACATAGGAAGAGATATTTTGTTCTGTTTCCCTTGACAAACTTTCCAGACTTCACAAAACGTTTTAATCCTGTGTTTGGATAAAGCAGATTTTAAGAGCACAAAAGTACAAAAATCCATTTGCGATACATCAGGAATTTTAACAAGAACATCAGTGAATGGAAGGGTTTTAATTTCATCTTTTATTAATCCGTTTTTTCATGAAAAACAATTGGGTTTTGTAGGCTCTGGCTGTTCGCTTTGTTCTGATGCAATTCAACGGATAGATGGCATTATGGGTAAGGATTTGTATGTTCATATTTAAAATTGGAGTTAAAATATATGTTTTTGATAGTATTTAGAATTTACATTGATGACATTTTTGTTAACTTTTTACTTTTATCGGTACTTTCGTATTAATGCCATCGCAGCTGAAGTAGCACTGATGCACCAATGTAGAAAGAGCAATCCTGTTGTTCACACGCAGTTATCTTTTGGATTCCTTTTTGCCTTGTTGTTTGCTGATTTTTGACGCCATTTTTAAGTGCTACGAAAATGCGTCTTTGGGATTTGCCAAAAACAGATGCAATTTTATTTCAGCACCAAAATATTTTACAAAAAAAAAAGAAAAGAAAAAAAAAAAGAAAATGTACCAATTTACTTTATATGAAAATTCATTTATTTAGCAGAGTTCATATGGTGACAGCATCTGGTCAAAGAAAATCGAGACTATTTTACTATTTTGAGTCTATGTTAAACTCTATATAGGGCTCTTTTTCACCGAAGTCCGATTGACTACTTTGACTTTAAATAAAGTGTTTTGATTTTAAATTAAATGTTTTAATTTATGATTTGTCGCAAAATTTTTAGGTGTAGATTGGCGGCACTTAAAAGCCTCCAAATCTGCAGCTGCGATACAGAAAGGCAATGAAAATTATATTTTTTTTACCTTTCTAAGATTCAAATCAGACCTAACAGTTTTATTTGTAGTTGAAACTGAGTAGTTTAATTTATTTGTTACGTACTCTTGTGTTGGGAAAGTTTTTTTTAACATTAAAAATATTATCTTTGCAATAATACAAAAACTGCTCTTTTTATTTATATAAGCTTTTGAACGAGTTTTCCCTAAAATGCGAGAATATGAAGATCATTTTTTTAATTTATATTTCCTATTTCAATATCAAAAAACCATGACATTTACAACATTTTTGAGTTATTTAATCAGAAAGAGTGCTAATTTATCTTTCCATTCATTTCCTTTTTAAGAGCATCATTTTGTATGTAAATAAAAATTTTAAGTAAATAAAACAAAAATGTAACTCTTGTTAAAATAAAAATTTCCACTTAGACGAATTTTTCTTACAGTGAAATAAAATCTCCTAAAAATATCCAAACACCCTCTGCATATCCATATAGAAATAAAATATCAATTATATTCGATGCCTATAATTTTTTTTTAAATTTTACGTATAAATTAATCTCAAAGATTTTTATAAATAAACTGCTTCAAGTAAAATAGATGTTATTCACTTTATTTCTATTGAAATTGATCCATTAAGAAAGTTTTATTATCTTTAAAAAATTAAACATTAGGTAATTAAATAAATTTCTTGAGTTAAAAATGAATTAAAATATTTTTTTATTATTATTAAATCTCCCAGTTTTATTTTTTGAGTGATATTTTAAATTAACTCCATGTCCATTATTTCAGATTAATTATTAGAACCAAAGTGATTTCTCTGTAAAATATTAAATAAAATATTGACACAAATCTAACTATAGGTGAACTTATTATTGTAATTCTTTTATATATAAATTGGATTTATAAAAACCCATCATATGCAGAAAGTTCAGAATTCTGTATTCGGAAATACAGTGTACCGCCCTAAGACGAAGAACATTGTACTGAGAGAATCTAAGAAAATTAAATACTATGTTGGATCGAAGGACTTCTCGATGAGATTCCAGCTCAGATGTCGATCTCTTCTCTTAAAAGTGCCTCAAAATTATATGGTAGTTGCATGTGTTTCGCATCTTTTTATCCAAGAATAGAAAGTTAGAAACATGCCATAATAATCAATTTAACCTAGATAAAGTATAAAATCATACTGTTTAAATTAAACATTGGGGGGATTTGTCACCTACTTCGCCATATTTTGGTTGTCAATAATGTCATTGTGTTGCTTGTTTTCCTTCGATTTATAGTAATTATTTTTAAACACTGTTTTATTACAGGTGACGTTTTGGCACAGCTAAGGACCTTCGTGTTGATATTGGTTATGTATATTCATTTAGTATAGATTTATGTATGGAGTGACATGAAAGTTTGAAGATAAGAGTACTATATTAAAATGGTTATATATTTCATCATTCTTCCATGGTACGGTATAAATTTTTATAGTATCACAGCATCATCAACTACTTAGTTGATTGTTTTATTTCTATGAAAAGTTGAAGAGATGCAATTACAAACGATATCTTTTCAAACACCTGCCGATAGCTGAGTTGTTAGCATTCCTGACCAAATGTAGGAGTCTAGGAGTCTGTTGGTTTCAGGTTCGAATCCAGATTCGGGCATGTATTTTTTTTCCTCTCTCTGTTTTCTAGTTCTTTCTTTAGAGATGATGAATAAATGTGTGGAACAAGCTATAAACGATTTCTTGATGGTGTCAGGTGGGCAATGGCACTCGACTCTGTGACTTGGTTCACGGGTACTCACCGGATAGCGATAAATGAGTAGCAGTTTCCAGCTTTCTCGCGAAGATAAGTTAGTCAACTAATGCCTAATGTTAGAAAAAAGTCTGTTCAAACGCGCATACTACACAAATGAATAAACAAGTAAAACAAATATTAAATCTTATAATTCCATCTTATTGTCATTCAATTTGTGAGTCAGATATTAAGCATTTTATATCTTTTTATCATAAATGAAGCCCTTATGAATATAATCAGTGCAGTTGCCAATTCAACAAATTAAGCATTTTTAAGAAAATTATAGTCACAGGTTTGTAAATAGATAAAATGATTATAAAAAGATTAATTTTTAAAAAATTCTAATTTAATTATTTTCCTTTTTATGAAGAATCTAGTTTATTTATATTAAATTTACTAACTAACA